>VZUI01043711.1:0-62475 GCA_013401135.1 Cettia cetti | reverse complement strand
CAGCACTCAGGAATGTAACTAAACATTATTTACTTCTTACACTTAAGGTGGCTAAAGCGTCCAAACCAGCAGCAATACCAATTACTTCCTAATTAACTTACTATCTTGCCTGCATACCTTAACACAATTTCTAACTGCGCCACAGGTGCAGGCCTTCACTCAGGCCTGTCCTTGGGCCTAGGCCAAAAGAGGCCCAGGCCCACTGAACCCTAGCTGGATTGCCCACCTAAAAAGCAATCTGCTACAGATTCCCTCCTGCTGCTCCAGTTTACTGCTGCCTTCCCATCCTTTGCGTCCCAGCTAACACTTCTTTCTGGCTGCCTGACTTCCAAACCTTTCAGACTGAAGCTGTTCATTCAGAGAAGTTGTGGGTGACTGTTGTGTTCAAAGCCAGTTTGGATGGAGCTCTGAGCAACCTGGTCTAGTGAAAGGTGTCCCTGCCCATGGCAGGGTAGTTGGAATGAGAGGATCTTTCCAACCCAGGCTATTCTACGATTTTAAGTTAGTCAAGTGATGTCTCTTACACCAGAAAGGAATGTACAAGGCACACACCTCCGTGTATCTTATTAATTTAAAAAGTTTGGATTGTTTTTTTTGCAATGGCTTCTGTGAATTCCGTTTCTGTGTCTTAATCTCCTCACTTGTGCTTGGTGACAGCCAGGTCCTCCTTGAACCTAGATCCCTGTGGTAAACGGAGTTTTTAGTCGCAGTGAAAGAAGACTTTACACTTCTCATTCCCTACTAATTCCTCTGCTGTCTCTTTCCTAGAGCAAAAAGGAGACTTGAAGAAAATCCTACTTATGAAGCACCCCCATTCTTAGCTCTCCTGTGCAAATGCTGCCACTTCCTTAATTCCACAGCTTCTACCTAAGGGAATTTATTTTGGACTCTCCTTCCATTTTTGCCAAAGAGCTCAGTTTCCAAACAAAACAACCTCCCTTCATGACCTCTTCAGTCAGGACATTAGCTTTCTCCTGAGGAATAATGTTACTTGTTTGATAACTGATCTCCTGCTCTGATTTGTGCTGAGTCTGCCTGGTGTGCCCAGCATGCTACCAGCACCCTTTGAAGAGAAATTAAAAAGTCAGAGTTAGCAGAATTTCTGTGCAATGAAGACCTTAATGGATGAGGACAACTCTTTTAGCCATGCTACCCATGCAGTTTAAGCCAGGGAAAACTTTAAAAATTATGTGTTTTACTAATGCAGTTCTATGTCAGTCACAGGTACATGCTTGAGTACTTGCATGTCTTATTAATAGCCTTAAATAACCTAACACCCAATCCATGACTTGTTAACAACTTCCTTGGAATAATAAAGGATGAATAAATCACTGTGTTTGGGTAATCATGCCATTAACCTTGAAAAGAGAAAAGAAAACAGATGGGAGAGAAAGAGAGACAGAAAGCCTCAAAAGACTTTGCTGCTTGAGAACATAAATATGAATTTAGGTGTAAATTTTTATTCTGAAATTAAAGAGAAATTAATGGAGAAAAATTAATCCTTTTTCACATCTTATTTGAGAGGGTCAGCAACATTTATTTGGACTTACTTTAAATCCTGTAGTGGCAGATTAAACTAAATCAAAGTTAAGCCAGTCATTCTCAGATAAGAGAATGAACCCAGACAATTTTACTAATATAAAGCCTGATTTGAATTATAATGGTCCAATTTTTTGTTATCTGTAAGTACTAGTGATGGCAAATAAGCAAAGGCATGTGTGATCACAAAGACAAAGCTGTAGCAAATTACTTATTTATGGATCTCTTGATTGTTTTTCATTGGTCTACCTATAACAAAGTTAGCAGGGGACAAAAGATCAAAATCTGAATAGTAGCATCTAGCTAAGTTACACCTAGTGGGGGGACTATGTAGAGAGAGCAGAGTAGGAAGAAAATGTTTCACAACCTGGAACTGAGAGCAGGCTGGTTCAGCTTGGCCTGCAGTTGGTGACAATGCGTTGGCAGAAAGTCTGTCAACTTGTTTGGCTTTCTGTCTGTGTGTTCCTTCTGCCATCCCCAGTACTAGACCAAAATTAGTTCTGCTAGCAAGGGTAGTCATCTCATGTTTTTTCATTCAGTTCTTCAAGGAGTATATAGGAACCTGTGGAGTTTGAGGATTTTTCTTTCTCTGGATTACAGTATAAGATATAAATGAAGCAAAGTATTTGTTATTACACAAAGCTCAAAAAGACATGTAAAGTCAGGTGTGTACAGCCCTTACCTGCACTTCTTAACCTCCAGTATGCCAAGTTAATGTGACAATCCTTTTCCTGGCCTAGGAGAGAGACTGATTAGAAACATGAGGACCTGCCAGCATCACAAAGAACTGCAACATATGTGTTGCCATTATATTATCCCTGCCATTAAGTGGTTCTTGGCCGAATGGTTATGAAGTGTTGAAGAACTGGAAAGTCCTAATTCTCCAGGTAGTTAGTATTTCTTTTATTCCATTTTTCTGGAAGGTAATATTGTGGATTTGGGTATCAGACACTTTATTCACAGATACAGGGATCACAGGCCTTCTGTGTCCTGTGGGGAAGAGAGTGCAGTAGGGGAGATAAATTGGGCAGTTTAGCATAACAGTTTCTGCCATGAGACCCTTGTTCTCTGTGCGAGATGACACAGTCCCAGAAGGAGGTTGGGCAGGTCAGTGTGGTCCCTCTTGCCAGTCTGAACTTCATCCTGGAACACGCACATGAGGTTTCCTGGTCTCTTTGTCTCCTCTCTGACCCCCACAATGGTCCTGGATCTGGATTCAGGGCTACAGGTTCCCCATCAAAGTCATCAAGGACTCCTGGGAAGATCCTAGCATTCACTCCTAAGTTTCCTCAGTTACAGAATTAGATAGGAAAATACTCCATTAACATTTTGCCTGAGCAGCTTGAGCTGTTAATGCCTGGTTTGCATTCACCACAGTTGATGGAATCCATAGTTCCAGGTATGTCCTGGACACTTCTGTATTTCCTGAAGATTAATTTTTTTCATAGTTTCACTCTCTATTTCCTGAGCACATCAAAGTGCTTTGATGTTTGGGATAGGTGGTTGATCATATTTCATTTACTACAGCAGAAATTCAGTCAAAATTTGAGAGGTCAAGCAGTGTTAAGTTAGGATTAATAAATAAATATTATTTAAAATAACCCATCATACAAGGACATCCAATAATTTTGTCTGGTAAGGACTAGCTCAATGGTAAACAAAACTTTGCAGAATGTCCTGTCATTTTGTAGAAAATATCTGAAGATTTTGATCAGTTCACTTGGTCAGCTGCACACAGCCCAGCATGGAGTTTGTCTGAATTGCAAATAGTTCACCTTGTACAGTAAATGCAGCTACTATCTATGGACTCATTACCAGCTCATGATTTCTTAGTAGCTGATGTCCTGTCCATTTTTCAGATGTGGAGAGTACAGACAAAGAGCTGGAATATTGCTTTAAAGCCAAAGTGTATTAAGATAAGGAAATGAAATTCATATATGCTCCAGTGATGTATAAGGCTAAATGAAGTACTTGGAAAGAGAAATGCATTTTCATTGACTCAGCTATATTATTGTTGGGTACATAAAGATATATATTCAAATCTTTGTTTCCCATCTTTGCTATTGCTAATTTTTCTGTTAAGTGATTTCCCATCTTTGTACAATACCAGAAGCTTTTTGTACAAAGATGTTCTACACTCATCAGAAACAGAATAGATCGAACTTATATTCATATAAAATTGAGCTGATCATGTTTGAATGGATTTTTTTGCTAGTTTATTCTTAATTAGAATTGAGGAACAATATCTGTACCTATCTTTTGTGGAAATTTTGTGATGTTTTATATAATAAGAAACCCCAACTTCTATGAAAAATATTAAACTTATGTTCTGCAAGCTAAGATAATGGGATTTATCACAGGGAGATGGTTAATAAACCGAGTTGTATTAAACCATTCTTCAGGTCTGGCCTTGTTGAATGAATTACTGCAATAAACTTTTTCTGGGTGAGTGCTGTGTCTAACAGAGCTCACACTCCAGGGCTGAGCAGGATTATGAAGTCTGAAGAGCCAGAAGACTTTGGTGTGTGTGCATGTACAGGTCTAGCAAGGGTGCTACTGCAAATTAATGTGCATGGTTCAGCACAACCAATTTGGAAAAAATTCCTCTTTTGGATGCCTTTTTGTGAGACTGAATCTAGTTAAATGTGTTTCATCTGCCCATCAGTAAGGAGCCCAGTAATGGAAAGATGCCCAGTGACTAGTGGGAGTCAAGATCAAAGTAAATGAAGAAGTTTAAACTCTCATTAGAACATGGGTCTAAGAAGCTGCTAATCTCTGATATTTGAATACATAAAATGAAGGAGTGCAGCCTGGGGCTGAAGGGGAAAACGCTTGCAAATTTTAGTGTTCAAGCAGCTTAATACAGATACATGGAAATGAATATTTGAGAGCCTCCCATAGTTGCAAGAGGCCATGGCATGAACATTTGAGTGTATGTTAATTAGTTAGTTATTTCTGACCTATGACAGTTTCCTTTCCTATTAGGTATTTTCTGTGCAAAAGTGATTAAAATGGGGAGACTGTACAGACACCTGAAAGGCTAGAGGCTGTTCAGATGAAATCCAAATCCCCTAAGCTTTGTTACCACATTCCACTAATGCTATGAATTCTGTTTAGCTGATGCCAGCATGGTTTTATTCATATTAAATTTCTCAAAGTCTTATTTTCCTGGTTAAAATAAAAATAAGAATTGGTCTAAGCCTTCCAAGAAAGAACCTTAAAAGTCTCAGATCTGAAGTAAAAAAGATGAGGTAATTTAAAAGGGAAAAAAAGAGAGAAGTAAAGGGGAAAAAAAAGTAGTAAAAGGAAAAAAATGAATAGCTGTTCCAGATGATACCATTTCATGAAAAGAAGGTCTGCAAATAAGATACCCTTTAAATTTCCAGTGTAATTTTTGAAGCCTCATATTTGAGGAGTTGATATGTACTTAAATTGAACATTTTATTATTCACTCAGTCAATATTTTGAGAAGAGACTGGAATAAGCTCTCATCAAGACATCCTATCCAGATTTTTGTTTTCCAACAAAATTTGCAGATTTGGCTCAGCTGAAACATTTAGTGTGTCTAACTCAATTTCCAATAATTACTTAAAATTAAAAATGAGGAAAAGTTTAAAGGTAGCTATTAGATGTTTTAAAAAAATACATACTTTTCTATTTAATACAGAAAAAAATCTTCATTCTGAAACTCGCTGTTTTGTGATGTCTTAAACATCTTAATTATCTTCCAGTGAAATAAAATGCTTTTTTCAATCTAGTATTACTCTTTTTTTTTTGTTTTGATCACCTAAATATTCTTGCTGTATATATTCCTCGAAGCAAATTTTCTTCAACCAAATCATTTTTGTCAAATATTACTACTTATGTTTTCCAGCATCATAACCTATGAAATTCTGTTCCAGCTTGGAACCATGGTGCTGGACATCAGAACAACTACTGATTAGCTATGGGTGACTGAAATTCTGGCTTCATCCCAAGGTGAGGCTGACTTGGTTTACAGGTTTTGACACGTTACATGATCTTTCTTCCTCTGCATTACTGTCCACTTCACTGTGTAAGAGGCACCTGGGAGAATGAGCTGCCTGGGCCTTGGGGTGGATGAGAATTGACATCACCACACAGCCCCTGGCAAGGGAGTGAGAAGCACTCTGCCCTTTGCTCAGAAGACCTGTGCAAAGTAATCATTGCAAACAGCTTCAGCATCTTCCAGAGGTGTGAGAATAACCATATTTTGGCATTGCAGGGCCTTTAGCAGGAGTGTAAATACATGAAGCAGTATTGCAAATCCCAGCTACACTGCCCTCCTGTATATTTCAGATACAGCACCCATGCACAAGCCCTGCTACCATTAGCTTTAATTACCATGGTGAAACATTTTATAAAGATCAACGTTTCCTGAGTGTTAGTCATGATGCTCATTCAATTGCAAGGAATGCAACTATCAAAATCTGCACAGAGCATTTACAGAGTCTCCCAATGTACTGTAAAAAAAAATGAACCAGGTAAGTAATCAGGACTTAATTGCTACCTGAATTTTCTTTAATTTTCTTAAATAAGACACCAAGAGAACTAACTCCATTGCTTTTTTCTTAGCTTTCTCCCTATTAGATGCTTCAGAGTAATCCTTACCAGCAGGGAAAACACTTTTGGACCCTGTGATAGAGCTGAAGACCAGCATTTAGCTCCTGAAGTCAGAAGAGCAGTCTCAATGTTACCCAAAGAAATACCCATTCTCATCTTATCCTGTCAGAAGACTGACACTTGTGGAAAAAGGCTGAGTTTTTCAATCCCACTGTGGATCTTGGAACACAGAAACTGAGGATGAAATTTTGTCTGAAATGAAGGAAGGGGCTGTGTCTCCTGGCTATTTTGCAAGAGAGCACAAGTGGTGCTGGCTGACCTGGGGAGTCGGAAGGGGAGGAAGAGATCCTTTTGCTATACCTCCTGCCCCAAGGAATCAGGCTGTGTTCCTGTCCCTAAAAAAGTGATGTCCAGACCATGGAGAAACACAGGCATGTGAACACAATTGCACCGGCCTGCATTGCTTAGGCTAGTGCTAGAAAGGACAAAAATAGTGCCAAAAACAACAGGTGAAAGAAAGCTGCTGAAGTCCTCACTGAGGAAGAGGAACCACTGAGCAATTACAGAAACCAAGAGAAGCCTGGAGTCCCTTTTGGGCCTTATAATGTCCTGATCATTCATTGGTTTAGTTTCCTCATACTTAAAGCAAAACATCCATATTACTTTTCACTAGTCCCTTTTTATTCTCTTCCAGCTTCCTTGCAATTGACACCAAACTGAGCTATACGCTTGAGTGCAATGCTGATTTTTTTTTCCATTCCAAAACACTTTTTTATGGAGTGACAAAATAACAATTTTGTAACTTAGTTTTCTTGAGCCTCCCCAGATGTTTGAAAAGACTTTTGGAATCATAAGCTCTCAGAAATATTATATAGACAACTGTAGTTTTTTATTTTTCTCTTATGGCAGGTCTATATCATTTATTTTTCCAAATTCATTGTGTAGGGATGATTTTCAGAATGTGCTGACTAACAAGAATACCTAATGGATGCACTGTGCATGCCAGTAGTTCTAAATTTGAAATGATTTCCAGCTGTCTTTTCTGGAATATGAACAGTACCTGCTTTTCCTCTCTATATACTGTATTTCAGATCCTTGTCTGAACAGCCAAAATATATTCCTCCCTAAGAAACTGCATAAGAACTAAAACTTCAATTTCACTTCTTCATTGCTCAGCTGAGTCAAAAATTTACATTTATTTACATTTATTTTCTTAGAATTAATATGAATCTTGAAGGAAATAACTCAATCCAAAGTCCACTTGTTTTCTGGTTCAAAGGTCTTATTGAGTCCATTTTCATGTTGTGTGGCCAAGAATGCCTTCATATTCTGTCTGTTGACTAAACATTTAAAAAATGTTTTAAAATATTCCATTAATGTAGTCAAATCAACAGAGCATTGCTCTGAATCTGTAAAGGTTTTTTTCCAGGAAGAAATTCCAGACCAATAGACCATATTTTCTCAGCATGGCATGCCAAGTGAATAATTCATCAAAAGATTGCACTTTCTTTCATTACTTTCTAAAATGTGAATGAACAAAAATGTCAACAAAATTCTAGAAAGCAACCACTTCTTCCAACCATTTCTCTGCTTTAATGAAGTATCCAGAATGTTCTTTGTCTGGAAAAGGAATGCCTTCAGGTGATTTGTAGCCAAATTAGCTGTGGAGATTCCTGAAAATTCAAATAAACCTTGCTTTTCATAGGACCCAGAGGCAAACCTGAGATCATAGTGGGGATTAGAGTAACTAGACAGGAATTCTCAAGAGGCACCTGCACTACAGGTACCACTTGAGGTATCCGCAGTGCACGTTGAAGGCCATGAACTCCAGAGCAACATTCCTTGATGTCTAGTAGGGATATTGGTGTAACTAAAGGAAGGGAAACACCATGTCGGGGGCTTACATTAGAGGTCTTGAGCCTCTGGTCCTCTGTTAGAACACAGAGAAATTGCCAGAGACTGAGACTACATGACCTACAGCAAATCTGTCTGTATTTTCACTATAATCTTGAAGAGCAAGGCTCTGCTATTTGGCTAAAGGAGGTCCCTCCCTACTGAGTTTCATACTGTTGCTTCATAAAGTTCTTCATATGCTGTATTAGATGAGGCCACAAAACTTAGCACTCCATGTCTTGCAGAGCTGCTGGGAGAAGAAGCTTAAAATGGAGAAGGTCCAGCTTAGATAGATGAATAAAAATCAAATTCTTACTTTCTTTGAAAAACTCACTCTACTTCCTAGAATCATCCTACTTCCTGGAATCAATACTTTGGTTCTATCATGGAAAAGTATATTTTTATCATCCTTTTTATCATCCAATCTTTCTTGTTGCATATGATTGGATTCCTAGCCAATACAATTATTTTTCAACCAAGACATTTCCAATACCTAGCTCAATCACCTTACAATCTTGACATAAACCTACTCCACAGGAATGAGAATAATGGCTACTTATCCTGTATGTCACCATTTCATTTCAAGAGGTCAGTGCCTTGTTCCGCATCTGAGGATAGAAATGTCTTTATGTTCAAGACAAGGCATGAAGAGATACCAGTAATGTAAGTAAAGGAACAGTTTTCCTTGAAAACTTTTTATACTAATACTATGTAAGTGCAAACTGAATAAAAGAAACACAAGGCAATTTAAACCTCAGAATTTCCATATTTACAGTGGTTATATAAGTTACACCACTTTTTATTTTACTGTCTGCTTTCCCAAATATACATATAATGAAAAGCAATTACTCAAACAGTGGGCAGCAGTATAAATGGATCTCTTTGTTCATTACTATTGTAAGAGATCCATCCCTTGTTTCATCAAAGTAGAACTGCACTTGACTAGAAAGCAAATACTGTGTTGAATTCAGCACCTCTGCAACCAAAAACATTTTTCTACCACAGCTCATCCATCTGTCACACACATCATTCAGTATTTCAAACTGTATTCTGAAAGTGGGAAGACAGATCTATTTCAGACTACAGTCTCTTTTTCCTTCATCCTACCTCTTTCAGATGCCTCCTTTTGATTTCAACTTCTCTGTTTACATGCTAATGCTATATGGAATTAATTGCTGCTAAATCTCACTGAAACCATGGTTGCCTTGGCTCAGCTTCACCCTGGCCCCAATGATTGCTCCACCTTAGCTAAGTGCTCTTAGTTAGACCAGTCCACACAGAGTGATGCTCCTGCTCCACTTTCCTCCTTTGCTTTCCAGAGCTGGAAATGCACGATTTCCTCCCTGAGGGGATGACACTTGTGAAACATTTGGACAGTAGAGTTTAACTGAACAGTTGAATAAGTGTTTAAACTCCCTGTACAGAAAAAAATGCATTAACAGCTCAAAATGTAAGGATTTTGCTGTATCAACTGCACAATTCCACACATAGTAGAAGGTGCTGGGAGCATGGAAAACTACAGTTCCTTAAAAATACCTCCATCTTGCTATGCATACATGAACAAAACTGTAATTATGAGCAGGGAGTTTATGGCCTCTAGACTTGGGACACACCAGATAATTATGTTTCCCTATAGCTTGGTCAAGGCCCCTTCGCTAGGAGCTACAAATTATTTTCACACTTACACCTGAGAACAAGTCTCTTGGTTAAAATAATTGCTTAAGTTGAAATTTCTTAGTGGACAAAAGTGGCATGAAGTGAGGGAAAAATGAATGAATGCTGGCCTATAGCAAGTATGCACTTCCTGCCTTAGAGCATCTATGATAAATACTGTGCCTACCCAAAAAAAAAAAAAAAAAAAGGTATAAAGCATGAGAAATCAACTGGAATTTAAAATATAAACTACTTTGTACTGTGGTTAAACATATTTAGCACTTTCTAGTGTTTTAGGACTTGGAATTCACAAGGGGAAGAGAGAGGCTTCCTCTGCTTTCTCCCTGCCAAGAGCTCTCCCCTCTGCTACTGTATTTGTGATGATTTCAGAAAAGAAAGCAAAAGAAGCAGTAAGCATTTTTCAGGAATCTGCAAAAGGAATGCTTTAAACCATAAGAGTGTGCATATTTATGCATCTGTCTTTTGCATACAGTCCTCCAGTGACTGAAGCTCCATAAGAACATTTCTAGAAAGGCTCACAGCAATAGAAGGAGCCTTCTCTGCAGGGGTGCAGAGTAAGCAAGGTGTTGGATAAGACTTCATGAAAAGTAGCTCTTTAATTTCTATATCACATTATTAATCAGAAGCTCTCTAGAAAAGATGTAGAAAATATAGAAATATAGAAAAGCTCATATTGATATCTGCCATACGGGTTTTATATTTTAGCTCCTCCCTAAAGCAGCCCAAGCTAGTGTTTGCCAAGAAAAGAAAGTAGCTCTGGAGAATGTCAGCTTGTGTTACCTGTGTGAGCCAGGCTTCTGTTGAGATGTCTGTGGCAGATTGCCAGCAACACTCTTGGGAACCCTACAACCCAGGGCTGCATGCTCTTAACAACTGTGTTTTTCAGACTTTATTGATGCCCTTAAATATTTTCAAGCCCTACTGTAGGTTTCTGCAGTGTAAATTTGAGTATGCTGGCTGTAAGATTGCTTTCTTGGTTGTTTGTGTATCTCTTAATAAAATCACATTGATTCTCAGATAACTATCATGGAATGAAATCCATCAGTCTGGAATTTTATAGATCTGCTCTAGAATAAGTTACCTTCCAAGGAATATTCGAGTATGTTTTATTTTTAAACAGGAGCAGGGAGGAAAAAATGTATTTGCTTATCAATGTAGTTTCACAGTAATAGAGCAATACTCCCATTCTGGTGCATCATTAGGCTTATAAGTAGCATCATCAGTTTTACCCAGCTGCTCTACTGCCCTTGTTGTCTCATTAGGTTTATCTGTTAGAGCTCACTCACATCCAAAGTTTCTTAGAGCTTTGTCTGTCCTGTTGTGACTGCTGAAATCAGAGTAGGACCACTCAGCACATCCATCTTGGATTCCTTTTCCATCCCAAGGTGTTGCTACTGTTCTTTTGTTCTGTGTCCTGTGAATGAGCTATGCAAGATCACAGTCAGTCATTATTTTTTTCTCCATATTCCCTCTCAAGTTTTCTTTGTAGAGATTTAGTTGTTTGCCTTCATTAAAATACACTTTCAAGGTTTCTCCTGCTTTCTCCAGATTACCACTGAATGAATTAAACCACTGATTTAGCTATTAAAATAAATGCCAAGAAAAATATTAATGGTAGGAGCTTTTTTAGGGTATACACGGTTTTTTCTTCCTCTGAATCTGCACAGACTTTGCAGACATCACTCTACACTGGAAATAGAAAGAAAGACATGTTTTAAAAGGCAGTTGCCACAGCACCATGTCCTTCTCTCCCAAAAATGCTTATTGACAACTTATGGGATTCAAGAGATCCTTAATACAACCTCAGTAAAAAATCTCTCTGTTTTCCTTAATGCCAACACTAGTAACTGTCCCCTTTCAGGACTTATTTGAGGAGGTACATGGCTCAGACTGATGTCACTGCCTTAACACTACATTTGATCCATTTGCCAGCAGTTATTTTAACCAGCATTTTCAAGGAAGTTGCATTGGGAAAACATTTCCTAAGACTTAGGAGGGATGAGGGGGTTTCCTGAGTGGCTCAACCTGTTTCAGAGGCAGTCAGCTGCCTATTCAATGGTGGTACCAATGCAGATTTTCACTTTGAGCAAACACCTCACTCTCAAAACTATTTGTGAGAATATGAGTTCTTTAATTTTCAACAGCTACTAAAACCCAATTTTTAACAATGTATTTATTCCCTTAAAAGTATAAATAAGGTATCAGATGTGATGGTGACACAGAGGAAAATCATGACTCATAGAGGATAATCCTGGTAAACACCTGCTTACAACCCTGTGCACCTCAAAGAGCTTGAAACAATTTTGGTTCTGGGAACAGTGACGTTTTTGGAAATAGCATATTTACAATCACAGACAATTACACTGAGTATGGTGCAATATGCAAATTTAGGGGTTTGATTTCACTACATCTAGATGAAACCTACATTTTCCCAGTGGCTTTTATACAGCAACTGCCAGTACATCGAAAGGATGACCACAACTTCTTGCTGATAGTCTCCCACACTTGGCATTCACATTTGGAAGGCTAATGTGGAGAGCTAATCAGGGAGTGTATTCTGCAGAACATCATCCGGGAAAGAAATTGCAGCAGACTATGAGCTTTTTCTGAGACATAGTGTGGCTGCAGAGACTCTAGGAGGTGCAGAATGAACTTCCGTGGTAAGGATGGGACAAATGTACCTGGTGTCAGTGACAGTTTCTAGTGGAGTGCAGACTCAGGGTCCCAACACCAAATACATACCACCACATGTCTGCAGTAGTCTGAGGAACATCTCAGCAGGGGGATTTGCTGACTTATACTTCAGCCCCTTGATAGTTCATGCATTTAGTCTTTCATCTTATTCCAACCAAGATGTGGAGAATAATAGGGTGGATTCCCAGGTCTCACTCTGAGATAGAATCTAGATATATCCAGTGGTGGATGTTCAGATCTAGAAGCTCCTAGTTGCTCTGTTTTGTGGAAATTTTTTGCACAAGGTTGTAGGGTTTGTCTACTTTAAGTAAGCTAGAGATTAGCTGTATAAGCCTGGTCTACTAACAACAGAACCAAAAAGGGCTAAATAAAATCAGATTTTTAATCAATTCTCTTTAACTAACATACCAACTATAGTATTCAAAAGACAGAAAAAGACACAGTCAGGCACACTTGTTTGTCAGACTCAAAGCGTTTGACTTTTGTGAAATGGACTTCACATCCCAGGCACCTGCCAGCAAAAGCTAACATCTCCTGACTCGTACACAAAACTTTCATTATCATAACTATACTCCATAGTTAAATAAATCCCTAATGTTGCTGTGGCTCCAAGAAAAATTTTTTAGTTAATATGTTCTAGGGAAGGTTGATGATGAATTTGCACCTTTCTCTGTATGAAGACCCTCTGTGGTGGATTTACTGGCAGAGGGGTGAAGAGGTATGACCTGGTGCAGTATGCAGGGTCTTGGGCCCCGTGGTCCTTTTGTGGCTTCCTGGGTGCACAACCCTTTCATTCAGGCTGGAATTATATCTGCCTTTAGACCAAGCCAGAGATCATCCTTTACAGGCTGCCTTAATCAGCCCTTGGCTGTCAGATGGGAATTGTTCTGACAGCAAAATGCCCATCAGTAGATCCTCAGGGTACTGTTTGCCAGCTGCACAGATCCAAGTTTTGTAGGAGACAGTTTTTTCCACAAGACTTCTGGGGTGGAGAGAAATTGCATCCCCACTGGCAGCTTGCTTCTGCTTCTGCTGTGTGAAAGGGGCAGCAATGTGGTGCAAGAGCTCCTCACTTGGAGAGGAATCCAGTGTGCTTCTTCACTCATGCTGGCCAACAGGGTGAAGTGGAAAGCATGGCTCTAATTCAAGTGGCTATTTTGACAGAAGAACGTTTCAGGCAACCATGATGACTGGCTTCAGAATGAAATGAGTGTCTGTGCCATCATTTCTACAAAAGGGCCCAGACCATGTTCAAGCTGCAGTGCAGAGTAAATACAAACTCATGAAAGGCTTTAACAGTAACTTGCCTGTGGATGTACTAGGAATGAGCAGAAGTATAAACGACTGATGTCTCCAGGTCAGGCTGGCTTAGCATGCTGCCCCACGACTGAATTGTGTCTTTCATAGAAATGTTCTCATTAAATCCAAATGATCACAGAACCCAAACAAACATGACTGCAATGACTGGAAGCTCGGAATCACTGCAGTTCCTTTTGACCCTTTAATTTTCACAGCTTTTAATGTAAAGAGTAAATAACTCATTAACCCTTAGAGTGCAAACTCAGAATTTTATCACTTCTATCCTGTCTGGCTTGTCACACAAGGGTGCCTGGACCACCTGTCTGCCTGGTACCCCTCCTCCTCTCTCCTTCAAAGCACCTAGACCAGCACCATCAAAGATCACTGCCTGGAGTTTGCGGATGTGGCGTTAATTTCTCCCGCTACCTAAAATGTCAAATGGAGCTGGTTATGTTTTCTCTTCTGTTGCTTACCTTAATTTGCAATGCTGGACAGCTGTTTTAGGAGACAAAAACACTAAAGAGTTAAAAAGCACTATAGAGTCCTTGCCTAACCTTCCTGAAGTACTAAAGGATTTGGAAACTCTGCCTTGTGCTGTTTGCTGTAACACCAAAATTGTGTGCTGTGTGATTATAGGACAGAGAACAGTCCCTACTTTTAAACCCTATTCCTTGTATTATCAGTGACTAATTTCTTAAGTGTCTGTATAAGATGCCTTCATGCCCATTGAGCTTTTATTTTAAAGAACATTAGTGGGGGTGAGGAAATAAAATAAGAAAGATATTTCTAGCACAGTATACAGACACAAACTTACACTTAAATCTTGACCATCCAGTAGAGGAAGTATATTTCTCCTTGCCCCTTAGGAATAACTCTATATTTAGGAATAATATACTAGACTTATTTAGTTACCATTGGAGTTCAGATTCACAGCCCCACTCTTCTCTCTCCTTTCCTCAAAACCAAATTCTAATAAATAGCCTCAGAAAGCACTCTTAGGTTATAAAGGCTATTTATAACTGCCAGACAGTTATTTACTCAGCAGGAGTTAATGGAGTTCCAGGTGATGAAGCCTCACATTTCAAGATGCTCATTTTCTCTGGGAACAGCAGTGCAGCTTCTCACTTTGTCAGTGCTTTTCTTCCCCCTCACATATTGCATCCTCGCAGAGCCTCGTGCAGACATGCTTGGGCTCATTTGGAGCTAGCAATGCTGATTGAGTTCTGCAAGTAAAATTCAATATGAAACAGGCTGAGATTAACCTGAAAGTGTTCCTGCAAGAAAGGACACCCTAATTTAATTGATGTTAAGAGCTGCACCTTTAGTTAAGGTCCTTGCATAAATCAAAAATCTAGTGAGCAAGATCACAAAGAATTAGGTAACAAGTTCTCAATACTTTACTCATAATTCCAAACAAAGGCAAGGAAAACCAGGTGGATATTAAATCTTGCACCATTATTAGGGCCTGCTATAAATGTACAGTGGACACCTTCCAAAGCCATGGAGAGCAGGGGGAAGATGTGCCTGTGTGACCGGCAATGTGCCTGCACAACTGCAAGCTGTTTGGCTGGCACAGGTGCACAGGTTTGGGCAGTGCCCCTTACAGGATGTGCCATCAATGCAAATACCAGGGACCTTCCAGCAGAATACTTGGGGTTGTTGCAGGGGAAGGGAGGGAAAGTAGGCTGATACAGAGGTATTTACTGATCCCAGAGAGGAAGGGAAGCTGTGGAGAGGCCATTAAGAGAGTCTGGGTGAGGGAGGGTTGGATAGAGGCTGGTGAAATTCAGGGAGGTTGAGTGCAGGAGAGTAATGTGTGCGACTTTGGGAAGAGCAAAGAGATCTCTGCCACTTTCTCTTGTTTCCACTACAAATTAAGACACTAAGAAATAAATAGACATGGGTTTGAACCTTTTTACTCCCCTCTGAAGAACATAGACCATAGCTCTAAGGTACAGATTCTTTGAACCGCTGAGCGACTAAAATAATCAGAGAACAAAATATATAGGCAACCATTAAGAATAAGGTTTTTCAGAAGGCATTTACAGTGCAATGTTTTCCTCTGTTGACATCACATACAAAATAATATCTCTCTGGCAATGGATAAGTGCTGGAAAGTTTAGATATTTTGAAGCCAAGCATACTTGCCAATTCCAAGTTTTTATTTTTTATTTCACTCATGTTCTAAGGCCAGGACAAAAATTATTCACTTTTATTGTATCTTGTTTCCTGACCTGACATCTGATAATACTTTGTTCTAAGAAAAGTTTTTCTAAGATCAAACACTGAATATGCATTTGAAAAGAAATATTTCTGTTTGTATGTTCAGAGAGAGAACAGGATAGAGAAACAAAAAGAGAATGGACAAATGTTTTTTCATGCATAGAGAACTTGATTTTCTCCTAGTTTTGTTTTTTCTTGGGATAAAGGTGGAGATAAGGCTCAAAATACTCAAAATAGCCCTCTCAGTTCAGAAATCAGTCCTTTTTTTCTTTTTAAAACTAATTTCTAATGATAAAAAGTATTTTCCTGAAAACATATTAATTAATTTTGACTTACAAGCCTTTCTTGGTTTTTTTCCCAAAGGTATTGTCAATGTATTAAGCACATTGTTTAGCAATATTAGACACACATCCATAAATCAACTATTTACACTGCTCAAGATCTGTGTCATAAGTAAATCTGGAATTCATTAGATATGAACATGTGTTCTGTCTGTCGCAATGTTCTGTATTTACCCATATTCAGGTTTCTGCTTATGAGGTTTTTCTTCAGAATTTAATGTAAAGAATAAAATACGATAAGGCATATACCTTGAGATGGCTTGAGCTGCCTAGAAACTAGAATTTCTATTCCCTAGAAAGTTTCAAAATGAAAAATAAAAAAAGAGCTCTATTTAAAAAGATGGTATATTCTTGTGCACTCTCTGAGCCCCATTAAAAAACCAACCAAGCAAACAAAACAAAGGCATAAAGAAGTCTTCCTCTTCAAAAATCAAACACTATTTTACTTCTGGATTTTCAAGGAGTTCTTAAAACCAACACAAACATTGGCATTTCAGTGATCAAAAAGCCAAGTGGGTCCAAGGTCTGGAAATCAATGTCCCAGAATGGAGAGCCCGGCCGTCAGAGGCCAAGGTTGGCAGTTCCCTCACAGACTTCTGGGGGGATTGCTGCAGAGCCAGATATCCTGGTACCACTGGCAACCTGCCTACCACCCCATCCTTCAGCTCTCCAGACTCTGGTGGTGGATTTTTTACCTGTTGAGTTTCTGAGGCAGGGTGAGGGGGGAGAGTATGTTGTGCTCTTGCAAGTGGGCAGTACCATGAGCATTCTCTTACAAAATGCCCTAGAGAGCAAAGCCAGATATAGGCATGGTAACCTACCCAGAGAGAAATTACAGTCTGAATATTGAAACCATTCTATTAACGCATTTCAAAGAAACTACTTTGTAAGGGACAACAAAGTGTAAACCACATGAGTGACTCAAGCCAAACAAACAAAACCACTGACATATGAGAGTCTGACAATTGCAGGGAGAAGCACAGAGGAAAACAGCAACTTTTCCACCAGTGAATGAGAACATTCACAGTGATACTGTTGTGTCTCTGCAACAGGATGCCCCTACCTGTCTTCCTGCAGGTTGGTTCTCAAACTCCAAGACAGAGGAGGATGAGAATCATTCCTGTGGGCCAGACTGTCTATCCCTGGCTCAGCTTTCACTGTGTTGTGAGAAACTGGCTGTTCTTTGCCCATATCTCTCACCCAAAAAAAGTCAGTTATTTTTTGTCAGTCCCAATCTTCTTGCTTCACTTTTTACTTTGTGAATGTGATTTGACCCAGAAAAACATAATAAATGTGCAATTGCCTCCTTTATCAGACTTGCTAGCACTATCACACTGCTCCATCCCTACTCGAATCACAGTGAAGCAGCATTTTCTAAAAAGGTGCTGAATGGGAGAAACAATAAAAATACTTTGTTGTGAGAAAATTTGCTTTATTATCAGTTTTTCTCTCTGGGGCATTGAACATCAGTGAAAGTTGTTATTTTGTCATAGAAGAAAGAACCTAGCACTTTTCAGTTTGCTAGCAGACAGGGAAGATGTCTAGGTGTTTTGAAAAACAGTGGTGATTGATTGGAGAAACTACTAACTTGTGCAACATCTGCCCGTTTCTTGACATGGCGTTTCACACAAAAACCAAAGTCAGGCACTTACTATCCATTTGCTGTGGATAAATAACTCCTTTCCAACAAAAAAGGCAGTTAAGTTTATAAAAGATGAAACTTGTATACTATGTAATTGGGTTTTGCTTCTCCTTTAGACCTCATTTATGACTTAAATCAGTTTGCAGTTACCAGTTCCTTCCTGTTTCGACATGTAATCTGCAAGGCAAAAAGATAAATGGAAACTGTCTGCATTACCTGAATTCCCACTTCAACATATCCTGCCATTTCTGAGGTGCATCATTTACCAGTGAAGAGTTTTGTATCTCAATGCTGTGTGGGAATAAGAAAGCAAAAAGCTAATTCAGACAAAAAAAGCCCTAATTTAAAAAATGGAGATTGACAATAAAAGTTGTCAGAAACCTGTGTATCTTTTTTCCCATAACTGTTTATAAAGAGAAGAAATACTCTTTGCAAAAACATTCCTAGAAAACAATAATATTATTTCAAAGGGCATTGTTTAAATGTTGTTCAACATTAGCAAACTGTGAGCATCAAACCCATTTTGAGATGAACTTGCTGCCCAGTGCCAGGTTTCCCACACTGACTCTGCTGTGAAGCGTCCTGGTAGGAAACGCTGTCAGCATGTTACTGTAGCTCTGCACGGAGACTGTTGACTGTGGCAATTGTTTGCTAATCTCTTGGCCGAGTTGCCACTTGTTGAGCACAGCATTTTTAGGAGTGGTCCAAGATCACCACACTTTTTTGTTATCTTTACCTAGTCCCTCAGGCTGATCACAGGTTTTGAAGTGCTTTGTCATCTGGTGTCGCATTGTCAGAGCCGCATGTATTTAACTTATCTGATCAGATAATTTGAACATTACCATTTTTTGCTAAAAACTTCATGCTGTGTCCTGCACACAGGTGTGTTATAATCTGGTGGGGAAAGCCCTAACTGAAGCTATGAAGCCATAAATGGATAAAAGTATTTTCAGGCATAAAAAATGTGGTAAAGAACATTTTAGTCCCCCAGGATAGCATACCTCTGGTTAATAAGAAAGTGTTGGTAAAAGTAACATATTGAGAACTGCTGCAAAGGGGAGAATGTAGACTGTGGATAGAGCCAGTGCAGGAATGAGTTAATACTGACGTGTGATTGATGTGTAACCAGCTGTATACCTCAAGTCTTATTAAATGTCTGCCAGTGGAAGGAATATGAGGAATGCCTGTACTGAAAGTAAAGCAGAAACAAAAGGAAGAAAGGATGTTGTGTGGATGACTAGCCATGCAGGACAAAAATGCCTGCTGCTGCCTGAATGCACAGGAGTCTGCAGTTAGTGTTAGCAGGGTAACACTAATGGTCACACATGAACATTTTGAAAGGGAAAGCACTCTGTGCTCTCATTTTTCTTATTAAGTGAGTGAGAGAGAACACTAACCAGTTCTCTTTTTGTCTTCTCAAGCCAAAAAGAAAGCATGGCATGGGCTCATGCTACAGATTTTAATTTTTTTTCTTTGTGCTTGGAGTGGTCCAACTGTGATTTTGTGACCAGTGGGAAAGATAATGGCTCATGGACTCCTGGCAGTAAACAAAGCATTAGAAATGGAGTGGATCTAGTAGGCATATGGAACTCCCCCAATATTCTGCTTTTCATATTTTTCCTAGTTTGTTCATCTGGGTGCTTCCTTCAAGACCATTATAGATTGTCTAAGATTGATAACCAAAAAAGTTTTAAAGAACTATCCAAATAGTCGCTTTTGATTCTTAGCTGTCATGCCAAGAATGTCTCTGGGGGGAAAAAAAAAGAAAAAAGAAATTATTCCAGCATAAAATTAATATGAGTGAGAGAAGAATTGAATTGTGTGTTTTGACAATTTTCTCTTGCTGTGATAGTCAAGCTTATTTTGACTGGCACAAGTTTTAGCATATTAGTAGCAAATGTGAATAGCTTTGTGAAATGGAAATGCAATCAAGTTCACTCATTATTGTAGTCTAAAATTCTAATTCAATACATTCCCTGGATTTTGTTTATGTTGTACTTTTGGCTAAAATAAGGAGTATATTCTTTTATTTTTACAAGTATCATGGGAGGCAGGCAAGTTAAATTATCAAGTTAAAAATACACTACTAAGACTTTTAAAAGTGGCTATAAAATCTATTTTATGTAGCTTTTTTTTTCACTTTCACACAATGCAGAGCTATTGTATTTTTAAACTCTGTCAACTAAAAAGCTGAAAGTCAAGCTGCCATCTTTTCAGGGGGTTTTTTTATTATTATTATTTTCAGCACTCTGTGCAGTTCTTCTCCACCTCTGATTTCTGGCTCCAACATTAGCCACAGAAAACAATGCTTCTTCCCCTCATCCCTTGAACATCTCTTCACAACCACACAATTTTTGGTAGAGAACATTTGAACAGTAGACAAATCATCTGGGATACTTTTATGGAGTTTGTGAAGATGCAAACAGTGAATTGGTTTCTTCTGCTGCTGCTCTGCTTCTGACTCACTGGCTGCAATTCATCTGGTCAAATTAGGCTTCCTGCTGTACTGCTGTGAGCATCTACTTAGCCATTTTTTGGCTTTGTTGACCTTTGCAAATTCCTACTGTCTATTGAGATATCTAAAATTAGATGCTAAAAGTCTCTAGCTACACAGATCACCTCTCCTGCACATCCACAGTACAAATATCTGTGTTTTTATGATATTTGAATGCCCTGCTTTGGGACACCTAAATTGTACGTGCAGTGTTTCAAAATCCCAACATTCAATTCTCCTGAAGCAGGCTTCTTCATCAGTGAGAGGCAAATTAGTGATACCATCTGTGTTTTTCCTGGCACAAATGGAGGGCCCAGGAAGAGCATAATTTGTCACAAGACACATTATTTAGCATAAAATGAGGCAGGGAGGGATAGCTGAGGGGCAGCAGAAAGGCTTAGCTGGTATGGATATCCAAAATAAAGAGTATAAAGAGGCTAGATAGTTTGAGTGCTTGGGTTTGGGCAGAATATGGACTATGGAGGGAAGATGAATGGATGTGTTCTGGAGTGCCTGAGACAGGACTGAAAGAAAATTGAATATTTATACTGAGACATGTGATGACAAGAGGTGGTATACAGAAGAAAAGATTTAGGAGGAGATTATATTCTGAGGCCCTCCTCCACTCCAGCTTCTCAGGCTGTTGAGACTGAACATGGACACTATAACTCTGGTCCTCAGCAGACTATGGACTTATTGAACACTTGGACTGTGTTGATGAATGGGAGGGCAATACCAAGACATGGAGAGGAAATGTAATGAAGATGACCAGTAAGGTTATGTTACTGAGAAGGTGAAAAAATATATACTCCTGCTGAACTCAGTTTTTAACATGTTTCTGAGGATACCAACATAACATAACTGTTTCCTGGGCCTTTCTCCCTGGACTATTCCAGGAATTTAGAGACCATTTGGAAAGTTACAGAGTGTTGTCACAAGGTCTCAGTGTTTTATCCTGCTCCCTCCTGTTCTACTTTATTGAGAAATGTGGACCCCCATGTCTTAGGCATGCCATTCTTTCAAGGACAGATGGAGCATACAGACTATGTTATGTTCAAAAATGGCCCTACTGTCCACAGTGGGCTCTTGTCACATGAAATGCAGGTGGACTGCTGGGCTCCAGTGCCTGAGTGTTTCAGGTACAGCCCAGATTCTGTCTTTGAATCCTATTTGAAGATACAATCTGAATGCCTGTTTTTAGCTGACCACTTAGATTAATTTAGGTAGTTTCACAGTCTAATAATATTCAGTCTGAAAGCAAGGCTAATTGATGTATGACTAACAGTTTTTCCAGTTGTGGTCTCTATACTACATTTGGCTAAATAGGCTGCATTGTTCAAAACCCAAAAATCTTTCCTACGGTTTCTTAAACAGTTTATGGTCTCAAAATGTCTCCATTTGAAAAAAGAAATCGCCAAACAAAGGGACCTACTAATAGAGTTGCTGACGCTTCTCAATTTTTGCTAACAGCAAGGATCCACTTTTTGGGACTTCATTCAAAGAAGGAAGACAAATATTTTATTTACACAGTTCATTATTTATATCTGGTGTCGTGGGTGTCCTTTCATTTCTCTGTTGGCTTCTAAATCTCTCCAAAGAGAATTGCAGCTGTAAGCAGATGCTATTCCTTGATCCTGGCAGAGAACCATTCTTCAAGAGTAGAGTCCTACAGGGCAGTTTGATAAAGCAGACTGTTAGCATCAATTCTGCATTGAAAGATCCACTCTGCCATCTTATCCTCTTATTTCTACTCTTTTATGAAATCTCATCTCCAAGTCTCAGGAATGTCTTTGACATCAAGCCGAGTTTCTGCTGATTTTCTGAAGCAGTCAATTCTGCTCATTTACTGTGAAAGAAAGAGGCCTCTTAGAATTGCAGTTCAGTCTTTCCACAATCTCAACTGCCTTCTAAAATATCTCCACTCCACTAACTAGAGAAGGATGGCACAACCCTAGAAATCTCAGCTGCCTAAGGGGAGGCCTACATTAGTGTCCTTCTAATCAGAAGTGCATTTTAAGCCAAGTGTCTCTAACATGCCTATTTTCTACATTTTAGTTCATGAGCTGTGTCAGAGCACATGAACTAGATTTCATGCTTTTTATACCAAGCTGGAATATGTTCTCCAGAAGTGCACGTAATGTGCATTAGTAGAGTCAAACAGAAATACCTTCCAATGTGCAGTATGCACAGCAGGCACTCTTACCCTTGGTTTTTTTTGCTTTTCAGATCTGCTTGTTTTGTACTGCACTATCTATAGCCTAAAAAGGTGAAAAAGATACTCAAGAGGGTGCCAGGACTGTCACCTGAGTGTATAGTCAACAGTTATCTAAGACTGAATTTCCATCGAAATATAAATATGGTTTGCAGCATGCTTAGCCACAAGGTAGAGATGCATATCCCCATTTCACTCTGGAGACACCAGGCTATGCAATGCTCAGATGCTTTTCCTTTGGACATTCAAGTAAAAGGGATGTGAGTGTTATCAGTGGGTCTCCAGAGATGAGAACTTCAGGTGAGCACTGGAAGCCCTTTTGGTGGTTTTATAGCTCTAGAGAGAAATGACAGGAAACATTTTTCATTTTTAAGTAAAAAGAATCAATAAACCTTATAATGAATTAAATGTAGGTGCATTTAAAGTTCTGGATGGAATTCCTTATATGAATACGAGGAAAAATAAAAAATAAGTATGTAGATATGCTAATTGATGGGTTTGCAAATTCCAAATGTCTTACAGACAGAATCCTTTGAGGAAGGATGAAAGTGAAACTGGGAATATTTTTACCAACTGTAAATTAAGAAAACTAACTCAGCATTTTGCTCTTTGAGTATGGATTTCCTTGAACAGGAATCTGAACACTGGGAATCTCCTCACATTGCTCTCCCTCTCCCTTGCAGGAGGGCATTGTACATACTAGGAGACAGAAGTAGAAGGGAAAAAAATGCAAGGAGGTGAAGACACTGTCCAAACATTTGTTTTGAAACACCTTCAGGTTTAGTCAATTTTGTTCAAATCTCAGAAGCTACAGCTCCCACAACAAAATAAACAAAAATAAATTGACTTTGACTAAAGACCGCTGTGGATCTGGCCGTTTTACTAAAGAGTTTTCACCTAAAATGTGTGAGATCAACCTTTGGCTTGTGAACAAGGCTTGAATTTCTTAAAGACCAGCTTGTTCAACTGCTTCATGTCTTGCCACGCTGATTATTTTAATATTTTAAATGCAGACAACAGGATAAATTGTGAGCCTGCTAGATCAGTAACAGGTAAGCTCATATTGTCACAATGGTCAATTTTGTTGCTTCCATTTTTCATCTACCAGGCCATGTAGTGCTAACTTCTGATGTGTTTGAAATTTCTGCTGAATGTGTGCAAAATATGCCTTCCTCGTCAATCAAAAATTCATCTTCCAGCAAAATGATTATTCTCTCTCCTTTTCATAAATAAAAGTGGAGGTGCCAAAAACACTCTGTGAAACATTACTGGAAACCAGCCAGGATTTCAAATCTGCCTAAAACACTTTGGTCAGCAATCTGGTGACATGCTGAGGACAGATAGCAGAAGAGGCTAGTTAGGGGAGGGGGTGTGACATGTGACATGTGACATCAAACAGAAGAGCTGGATCTGTAATTTCAGATTGAAAATGGAGATCATGTAATACCCTAGTTTAGATCCAGACTAGCTCAATTTTTGATCCTCCTCCTGAAAAACATGGGCTCTGAAGAGGACTCTCCCAACCAGGAGTAGAAAGCATCAGTGATTAGTAAAAGCCAATGCAGGGCTGTAAAGATATCACAGGTTCAAACTTCTTCCAGAATATTTTGGGTAGAGAAATTCGTTTCTCCTCTGCTAGTGATAACTCTAGGGTCCAAAAAGATATTCCATATAAGGAAGCATTTAATGTAATTTTCAAATGCTGCTGCTTTTTCATGAATGAGCTCTGGAGCCTAAGAATAGTAGAAAATGATGAGATATATGTCATCAGGTAGCAGATAGAATGAAATCTCTAGTGTTAGCATATTAGTACAGATGTTCTGGTCATCACCATTTCAGGACTTTCACTCAGTGATGCAGTCTTGCAATTTGGATTTAATTCTGGAAAGTCTGAGCTCAGTGTTATAAACTGAGTAAAAAAGTGTTTAGGAGATTTTGAACAAATATTCCCACTCTGTTCCATATTTGCAAGACAATCGTTCCAAAATAGTGGAAAGAAGAAAGAAAACTACACCTGGCTGACATGGGAATTTAGCCTGAAAATCTGTTTGACTCTATGAGGCCATGTCAGATACAAATGGACAGCAGTTACAGATGGCAGTGGGATTCACAGAGGTGAAATCTATTGCACATACCAAAAGCATTCCATCTCTCCATTCAAACTGGGACATGAAGGGTACATCAAAGAAAAATTTCCTTGTTCAGACCTCTTGAAAAGTCAGCATCATTCACCTAAAAAACAGAATATGAGGAGTAGAACTCCATCAGTCCATTGGTCAGAAGGACTAAATAACCTCCATCAGATCCACTTGCATGGAGAAAGTAAGTGCAAAGTACAGTCATAATACAATTAGACCGATTGGATCCAGGAAGATGCAATCCATGAAGGGTCATTAAGAAAAAAGCTGCTCTGACTCAAGAAATCTCTAAAGACCATGATATGAAAAGATGGGATAGGGAAAAGGAAGCACCATGATACACCTTGATTTTACTTTTCGCTGTCAATCCTCTATTGACAAAATCAGAGACTGAACAGAACTAGGTGGCCTTTTCTGCCTGACCAAATTCTGACAAATGTTTCTGGGTCCTCAGGAAAATGTCCATATGGGGTTATTACAACTTTGTTCACCTGATCAGTTTCCTCTAAATGAGTTATTGTTTTCTGCACTAAGGAGAAGCATTCTGTTTGGGGTTAAAATCTGGATTTTACAGTCACTAAAAGAACATAGCATTTAATAGCATTTCACCTCAGGTCAAAAGTTGTTTACCCATTTGGACATTTGTATTCATCTGGTGATGCTTTTAGTGTTCTGAAGCAACTGCTTTTTCTTGGCAAGGTGACTTGGTTGATCTGAACAAATTACTGCATCAGTGAGGGGTTAACAATGCTAAACATCGTGCTCAAAAGAATGTGTGGAGATATTTACAGATTCAACCTTGTTCTTGATAGTCTGAGACTCCCATCACAATGCACTCAGGAAAGGGAAGAAGATACATAAAAATCTTCATGATAGATCACATTTTGCCAGTAGTTTATTTATTACACTTCATTGTCTGGAATTCTCCATTATTTAAATAACCTTTCAGGCTGAAGCTAGTTTTGTACCATTCAGTGCTATGGAAATTATGTATTCTTTTCCAAAAAATCAAAAACCACCTCCCAGCTTCCAAGCTTGCTGTAGGCACTTAGGTCAGCTCTGCCAGAACACAGTACATATGTCTGCATATTGCAAGAAGTGTTTCTCAGTGGTGCGTGAATGTACTCTTGTGCACTGTGTAGTTTTGGATAACAGCTCCTTTCCCATGCAGCTGGCTGTGGAACAGTACACTGTGGCTGTGCTCCCACAGGGAGACATAAAAGGATAGCATGTCTGCAGCCCCTCAGCAGTCATATTAATTTAATATATATTTGCTATATTTTTATTACAATTATGTATTTAGTACAATTTAGTTCAAAGTGCCCTCTTTTCTCTCCTTTTTACCCACTCTTTAGAACCTAGCTGACATGTGAATGTCATGCAAAGAAATCCTTGTGCATCTTGTGCCTATTTTGTCTAGGGAGACACACCAAGAATCACTGCAGCATTAGCTGCAGGAATCTTTAAATGATGGATTTTCTTTAAGGAAAAATAATTACACTCAAGGCTCATTAAACTGTTAGTCAAGATTTTCCTTTGTAAGAAATATTTCCATCATTAGACCAAATGAATGAGATGGGTGAAAACCCAAACCACTGTTGTTGGTTCTGTGCTGAAAAACAGAAACAAACCTCTCCACAAAGAAATCCCATCTCAAGTATGCCTTTGAGTCCTTTGATTAAATTGAAAGCACTTCAAGCTATTTGCAAAGCAGGAGATTCCTCTCCTTGTTTATCTGTGGTGTGCCTCCCTGGTGCGTTCTGTCTAAGCATGAATGCATCTGTTCATTTCATTTCTAGCTTACATCCACAGCAGTTTCAGCAGAGTGGCTGGAAGAACTACTATGAGCAACCAAATCTGGAACTGTTTGGATTTATAGTATTTTCTGGGCATATGGATGTTGGTGTCCAATAGATGTATTATGACTGATTAATTTGCTCCAGGCTGTGCCTGGAGGCTGTGTCCAGGTCGATTCAGCTGGAGCCATTTCTTGCATGCCTACTCCCTCCAATAATCTCTGACTTCTCATTGCCTCAGTCCCTGGGTCCTGTTCAGCTCAGCTAAGTGCAGGACCTGCTGTGGGCAGCTGAGATGAGCTGAGAGGAGAAAGTGGCATGGCTGTAGAGGAATGCCCTGTGTACATCTTCTCAGGGCTGCAGATTTCAATGTGCCCAGCAGTGCAGAAATCTGGGACTTGCCCATGGGCACAGTGGATCAGGACACCCAACTCTTTCTCTGTGCCATTTTCCACATTGTGGTGCTGCATTAGCAAAGTTTTGCGTTAACAAAACTTAATGAAAATCCACTCTAAAGGACACTTGACTATTAGGAATGTGCAAATGAAAGTCTGACTGAAGGTACTGCCTCCAGTGTATCATTTATATACAAATGTAAGTAAAATATCATACACCTGTGCTGGATAAAGTGCTTCCACTCTGTGAGCCCCAACTCTCTTTAAAAAATGTTAATCATATATCAGGGACTGCTAAAATTAAAACTTGACTGGTTTTTAATCACTTGGTTTTGACTTTCAAATATCTTGTGTCTCATATATTTTCTGTTAATATTGTAGACTATAAAAATTTACATGACTGAATACTTATAAACTGAAGGAACTAGGTATGGAAAACACAGATATTAAATAAAAATTACTTTTAAATTGTGCCAAACACAGTGCAATTCATGCTTCATTACTGAACAATGTATTCAACAGAACTGGAAGCAGAAACTAGAACTTGTGAGTTTGTGTAATTGTCACCTAGTTCTTCTGAATTGTCTAAGTGACATGCAAAGATATTGAAAAGATCTATTCAAGAGCAGCTCATAAAAGGATAAAGTGAACATTTCTATATTATGAGCTATTGGTTCAGTTTGTCTCACCAAGATCTAAAATTAATTTTAAAAATTAATAAGTCTTACCAAAGACTGCAAAACACATGATAAAAAGCCATCCAAACAGAACTTTTGTTACTGATGCACAGATTCTTTCAAGTATATGTCCCTTTTAGATTTTAAAAACATTCAGGATTTGCCTTTTGGGACTGAGTTTGATTTCCCAGGGTGACAACACTTTTGTGAATACATAGGCTGTTGGCTTATGGAGAGTTGAATCATAGGTAACATGATAACCACAGGGATTTGATCTGAAATTTTTCTTTACAAAGTTAGAATTATTATTTTAAACAGGGAAAAGAAACACTTCAGACTTCATCTCTGCATTGTGAAAGTGGGGTTATTTTCCAGTGCTGTTCCTGTGAAAGGAAAAATATTTTCCCAGTCTCCATCTAGCTAAACATCCCTTTCCTTGGTCAACACAGGCCACTTTTGAGATCCTTCATTGACAGTGCCATATATCAGTCAACCAGAGGAAAAGGGAGACTTTTCATCCTGGACAAAGCTGCATAGCTGTGTGATGGATGGTGGCACCCAGTGGGTCCTGGTTTCTTCAGTGGTGCACAGATAATGCTGAAGTTCTCTCATGGTGGTTCATTGCCTGCAGACAAGTGTTTACCCAGTAAAAGGATCTTAGGTCTATCCAGGTTTCTGGACATTTGATATCTCAGACAGATATCCAGGCTTGGCTCAGGGGTAAGAAAAAATAAACTGTTCCAAAGCAAAAAAGCACCTACTGAAGGAAGTTTGACTCTGATGAGGGGCCGTTCCACCTCGCTGAATGTGTAAGTCTGTGCAGAAATAGAATGTGTTCACTGGCAGATCCAATTGCTTTTAGTTTGTGAAAGATACTGTGCAAATGCATTCCCTTTTGCCATGAGTTGTGGTGCTGGCTTTGCACCGGTGTGGGCACTGTCCCTGCCTGTTTCAGGAAGGAAGCAAGTCTGAGTTTACTGAGGGTTATAAAATTCCAGTGGAGACAGACCATCCTATCCCCAAGGTAAGAAACACCTGTGAAAGTAGAGACCTTTATCCAGAGCACATATCTCTTTTAGGAATTATAACTGCACTCAGCACTAGTGCAATGATGCAGGATTGTTCATTGTTCCTCATGTGAATGACATAGGCTTGTTTAGTGTTCCTGACATTCACTTGGTACAAATAATTATGCTCAATAAGCAGTCTGAACTGGCCAACTCTTCATGATTAATTCTGTTCCATGATCTCATCAGAGCTGTGGGGATTGAATAGCTCTATATATTATTGCATCCCAGCATAACAAGGAAGGGATGACAGTGGGGTTTTTTTGAAAAAATATGAAACTATGGTTACATTTAATGTAAATGTAGGAATATATTCACATATGTCTCTTCTAGTCACCAGAGAAGGTGCTCCTGCAGATAGATCTCATTTATTTTCTTTATTGTCTACAGGGGGACTCCAAGGCTATTATCTAGTCTGAAGCAATATTTTGTGATATTCCATCTACAGAACATAGAAAGTTGTTAACATGAAGGCAAATTTGGGATGGGTTTTGGCTATTAATTGTTGGTATCAAATATTTTCCTTTTTTTTCTCTTTTTTGTTCCAAGTTTCAACAGCAAAAATTGATGGGATCAACCAATTTCAGTTGATTTAAAGTTTTGATGACTTCTAGAAAAGGAAGTAGAAACTACATGTTGCCCAGTTTGGGATATGGGCTAATTAAAAAACCACGTGTGAGAATATAGTGGGGAATAGTCAAATTCAAATTCTACCCTGGAAATTACAAAATTCCATCTGGAAAATATAACTTTTAACTCCTAGGAAAGTCCTTTCATAGTCTGACCTTAAAGTGTTTTACATGATCTTCTGTGTACTGCACAGAGCTAGCAATGTAATAAAACTCAGCAGGGTGACTTCAAACACATATATGTTGTCACTGGAAGCTATAATTCATCTTTTTCTTAAGTGAGCTTTTAAAGATAACTGAAAAGGTGCTTACAGAACTGCAGAGGGAAATCATCCTGTTCAGGGGTGCGTGTACACAGCTTGTGGAGGTTCAACATTCATGTCACAGCAGCAGGAGATCGCGGTAGCAGCAGCAGCAGCAATAAGCTGGCACTCGGCACCTAACAGGAAAGTAAACTAAGTCAGGGATTAGGTCCAGAATGCAAACACAGAAAGAATTTCACATACTGTGCCATCAGCATGCAAGTTTCCAGACGCTCTTCCAACCCCACACTATCTTTCCTCTCTGTTCTTTCTCAGCTCTCATCCTTCCCTCTTCCCTGCTGATGTTCAGACACAATTTTGCTGTTTCACTTGACCCTATCATTCATTAAAAATGAAGAAAATTAATAGAAAATATGCATTAGAAATCAGCAGGGATGAAACCCATACGCTTTATTGCATAGTACTGTACAAAATGTACTCCTGTATGTACAGTAACACTCTGCATTAAGCCAGAAGGAAAAATCTTTACTAACTTTGGCATAACAAAACTATCCGTATATTAAAAACAAGCCCTTATTTATTAAGAACCCCAAATCCCAACATCCATTTAAAAATTGGAACTCTTTCCAAGTCTCTGAGTCATCATGAAGAGCATGATTCATTCAGTAACCCCCGCTCACCACGACTCTCTTTGGAGTAAGAACAGATTCAGTTTTAAGCTTCCTCTGACAATTTGAAAACCAGTATCTGGCTACCAATCTCTGTTTCTAATCTTACAGAGAATTGCATCCTATTGCTGGTTGTGCATTCCTATCCTAAAAATGAACCTCTCTCTTTCCTCTGAATAATTTGGAGTATAATCTCTTTAAATGCCTTTTAAGGAGCCATGAAATTCTATTTTCCAAGTCAGACACAGCTATTTTGAGGGCTTGCCTTTCCAGGAGAGGGAATTTCACAAATGTCAGTCCTTTCACAGAGCTAGGAACTGGTGCTGTCCAGCTGCGATGTCCTGGCCCCAGCCTGAAAACACACTGCTATATAAAAATTTCTGTTAACCAGAGACTCAAAAGGTGCCTGCATCACGGAACACATTTGTTCCAGGAATCCTCACCAAATGCACTATCTAATGAATTTCTTTTTGTGTACATTAGGAAAACTTTATTGATTAACCTCTTGTGTCTGTTCAGAAGGAGCAAACAAAGCAGAAATGCTGGGACCCACATTTTGCTCTGTGCTTGAAGGCACATATGGAAGTATTTTCAAGCCAATAGCTCAGTGAATATTTGTGCCTTTCCAGTTTAACCAGTGCTTTCTGATGACTGCTTGCTCAGAAAACTTAGCCACCCTTTATCTGTAGACGTTTCCTTATTCCTATACTTAATGGCAGCACTCCATACCTTTTGCATTTATACCAAATACTGGGATTTTTTTATGTTTTCTTATTGCTTTCCATTTCATGATACGCTGTATAGTGCTCTTAAAAAAATGCATGAACTCCCCTTGATACACACCCAAAGGAAGCGTGTGACTTGTTCTCCAAAACGCCATGTGAGCTATTGTGGTAAAAGCATCAGAAAAATTACTTCAAATTTCTTCTTCTTTTCTTTGGGGAACTTTCCTGATAATTTGACATTTAAAAAATCAACTCTAATTACAACTCATTCACTTCTCTAGGACCACCCATTTCATAGAAGTTACTAATTAATGACTTGCGGGGTCTACAGATAAAAGCTGAATTTGGTGAGTTTTATATTCAAGGCTGACAGTTTGGCTCAGAAATATATGTTTGCCTTTCCCTACAAAAAATTTAATGGGAGGATTTGGTTTTTGGGTTTGTTGGGGTTTTTTTGTCTGTACAAGAGAACACAGACATTCTTCTTTTTGCTCATTTTATTTGATTGCTGTGGCTCTCTCAACTGATGCTGAATTATTTAGGAACTTATCTTGCTTTTTAAAATGAAAATAAAATCTAGACATATTATACCATACATCTGATCTTTAATTTCTTTTAGATAGTCACCTAAGTGGTAATTTACAGTCTGTGGTATGAAGCCATGGGAATGCCTGCACTGTTTTTAGGTGGTCTGCAAAAGCAAAACTAAGCCTGTGTTTGGGAGGCCTACATTTTCTGACAAGGAGACTTCCCCTTGATTAAAAATTGTTAAGACCCAAAATTAGAAAAAAAAAAAAAAAAAGATAGCAACCACTCCTCTACAAAAAATTATGTTAATTAATTCCCATGCTTTCATTGTAGAAGGAAGCAACTAGTGAATTAGGCATGTTTGTGTGTTGATGGGGTTATTTATAGGACTAATGATACTGTCTATAGTCACATCTTAGGAGAAAACTGAAACACCTGTAGAAAAATGAACAGCAGTACACAAAAAGGATGAAAGGCAAGAAGTCAGGTTAATTTTCAATGCATTAGTAAACATTCTTCCTATTGCGGGAGAACCTGAACAGAGAATTGATTTCAGAAGCATCACTGAAATGAGAGTTTTCTGAATAATTAGTTTGGAATTAAATCCTTTTTCTTACATATCAGAACTGAAAAGGGAAAATAAATTACTTTAAATATTCCTCGTATATGTCTCAGAGACATCTGCTTTCTGAATTACCATTATTTTAATTGTTTCGCTACTCCTTCAATGAATATTCAATTCTTCACTAAGTTGGTGAATTGATCTGGAGTACCTGTGAAATGAAAGAACCACAAAAATTAAAATAACAGAAATAGATTTTTAAGTTATTTTAAATACTTAAAGTTGTTGACTCGAACCTACTTCATGTCAATAAGCAAACTTAGAAAAAGGATATTTTTACTGAAGGTAAATCGACTTTGACTTCCTTTGGAGATGTGAAAAATCCTGTCCAGGAGAGATAAAATTAAGATTATGTGCACATGCAGATACACATATATTCAAATAAAATAATTATTAAAATAAGGCATTTTTAAGTAAAAAATATTCTGTAAGTTAATTTCAAAGCAAAAGAAAGCAAAAATTGGCATTATGACCCTGTGGAAGTCTGTCATTCATTTCTGTGGAATGAGGATGTTGTCCTGCATTTTTTTGAAGGTTGTTTAAGTCTACATGTAATGCAGCTGATGTATCTTTTCATAGGACTGTCTGCTGTGTGAAATGATTTACAACACCACTTAGCATGACTGCAAAGCTAAAATGCATAACTTACAGATGCAACTGCAAGAAATTTTCTGTGGTAGTGACACATTTCATCATCAAATGACTACTCCAAATACACTGGGATGAACCATCTTAGAAGATAGATATCTACATGTAGTAAATATTGCTACATTGCCACCATCTAAAGGATGAGATGTTTGATCTTGAGAAATGAGTTAAATGTGCTTCTTGCTCATATTTGAAAAATTATACTTTCACTGTAAGACCATGTTATGCAGCAGTAATGTCTCTGGCTCCATCTAAGGGGCAAACATCTATTCAGTGACAGCGCAAGCACAGCACTTCATGAAATCAGTGGGACTGCTTGTACATGGCTGTTTCAAATAATTAATGAACTGGTAATCTGGATGTATCAAAACAACACATCTAACAGACTTTACTGTCCAAAATCAATGCAATTTGCTTTTTTTTTTTTTTTTTTTTTTTTTTTTTTTTTTTAAGCAGCTCAGTAAATTCCAATCCCAATCCCAATGCTGCTAAGGCCAAACACTGACATATCCTCTGAAGGGACAAGCAAAGTGATGAGGACACCTGATTTGAAGTTAAGTTTTGACTAGAGCTAAGGTTTGACTGAAATGCCAATCTATTACTCAAGGATTTCATTGTCTGTGTTCTGTGAAATAGCCTCATGCTAGGCTGAAAGCCAAAACAGCTGCTTGATTGAATTCCTTGCCGGCTGGAGCACCCCAGGACTGCTTCTCTGGCTGTCCTTAGGCTGTAATCCAAGAGTCAGGGAAATGAATCCTTAAGCACACAGTCTGAGATGTACTCTGAAGGGTTTGTCTTTTCTTCCTCCAGCTACATCACTCACCTTTGCCAGGGATGACAGCAGCCAGCATCCATGACCCTGGTTCCCTCCTAGGGGTGTGGAAGGGCTGGTGGCCTGAGTGTCAGGTCACTTTACAGGCACTAAGATTCTTGAGCATGGGGGTGTTTCAAGAAGTTCAGACAATGTCTTGTTGAGGTGATCAGGATGCAGAAAAGTTGTCTCAAGCCATTTTGCCAGGGATTATGGACTGACCTAATCATAGGCAACAGTAAAATCCTTACTTATCTTCCTGAAAGTAGGCTTTCACCTAGAAATCCCTAGAAAAAAAATTACTGGAGTCCTGTTTCCAGCCAGTTCAGACACCTGAGTACTTCAACAAACAGAATCTTTTCATGTTAGCATGTCATTCAGTAAACCATAATTGGCATAGGATTTTTTATGTTCTTTCAGATGGGAGACCTGCAAGTTTCAATAGGTGCTTGTTCACCTATGTAGAAATCAACGGTCATTTCTGGAGGCAGTTTTCTCCAGCTTTGTTTACAGTGGCACAAATATTATATCAGATGAAGAGAGTCCATGTAAAGCAGTAGTCCATGGCAGGTATTTGAGATTTTTTTCTACAAGAAACATTAGAAACAAATGCAACTTGGTTTCTTGATACTGAGTTGATAGGATGCTTCTGTACTAGATAGCAAAAAATACCAACAGACTCTAGGCACTCACTGAAGACTTGAATAAATAATTGAAAACCACATGTCCAAGTTGCACTACTTCTAAGAAACATTTGGATGCTCTTTCCTTTATATTTTTGAATATTTTTAATGACATAATTTCTTCTTTATTGTCACTATGTAGCTGTAAAAATGAAACAAAACAAGCTTACAACATGCTGTCTACTTTCCTGTCTGACAGCTACTTTAGGATACAAACAGGCATTCATTCTTCCCTGCTCAGGGTGCCAACTTCTTTTACTGCTCTTTTAGCAGCAGCTCTGAATAAGCTCCTCCCTGATGCTGTTTGTGTGATGCTAGCTGTCTGCACTGTGAGCTGGTTCTATGGCCTTGCATGCTGCTCTCTCTGTCTCTCTCATACAGCACTGAGAAAAGTGCTCACTTAAAGCACTGAGGAAAAGGTGCAGATGGATGCTCTTTGCTACCTCTTTTCAAAAGCTGTTAATGAATGTATCTGGTTATCTGTTTTCACAATGTCCCCACATTCATCTGCCACCGACCTCCTTGGTCAGGGAGTTTAAGATGGGAAGTACACAAACTGTCTTGCAGAGGCTGCTGAGCAGCAGCTGTAACAGAAACATTAAACCAACCCGTGCACTCAACTCTACCCAGATGAGAATGGCTTGTTCTTTCAAGCTCATGTGCATTGACTTCCATGACATCAAAGTGCTCATTACCCTGAAAGCTATGCCTATTAGTCGTAACAAAGGAATATTTCTTGCTTTTTAAAAGCACACAAGGTTACAGATCATCCACATAGCATCAATAAAAGTGTATAAAATGAGACAACACTGTAACAATAGTTTTCTCTTAGTTTGTGAAGGAGCACTAATTAGTGAGGATTTTTAGGCATCAGACAAGGAAGCTTATGTGAAATAAAGATCCTAAGGATATGAGCTGAGTCATAACAGCTCTGTGGCCCTTAAATTTGTTTTTCTTAATGGAAACAGTGTAATACAGTTCAGAGAAGGAATCTTGTTGAACTCCCTACACTTGAGGCTGGCAAAGAGCAAATATGAGAAGTTACGCAAGCCACAGTTAAAGCTCAAAATGATGCCATGGCTGTGGAATTTGAGAGCCTTATAATTTCCAGTTCAAAACCTTCTCCTTGGAAGAAAAGATCTTGCAGTAACAAATGAAAACATTTAACCATAAATGTACAAGGGAGTCTTTGCAAGGATCCAGAGGAAGCTGTAAGGGAAATCAGCTTAAGGAGGCTACAGAGTACCCTGTGAGCACGGCGCCATCCCTGGGAGAGGAACACATCCTGGTGCCATCATGACGAGCAGCTCCCTGTGCCACTTGTGCCTCCCTGATTAGGTGAATGGAACTATTCAGTGAGAAAAAACTAATTGGCACAAGCAAGCTGTTGGAAGGACTAAAATCTCATAGCAACAGGACTGAGAGCTCTATTTTTGGGGATGTACGTGGTATGTGTGACCCTTGTGTTGTCCATTAGGAGTACATTTCACTCCTTCATGGTTGAGGAGCAATCCAGACATACCCATGACTCACTGAAGGCAAAAGTAAAATAAAAAAAATTGCAAATGTAGCTGATAATTATGAATCATCCAGTTACTTTAACACTCTGATATTTTAAAATATTCAGCCAGACTATTCATTTTTGTTTAAACTCAGAACTTCATGGCTAGTGTAGCTGACACACTTAAGCAATGAAAGGCAGTCTTACAAAATAAGATTTGCAAACAGAAACATATTTTTCATAGCTGAGGACAAGATTGTTTTCCATTATCAAAAATAATCAGATTAGTGGAGAGGCCTTGAGACTGCCATAGTTTGTAGAGCATGTCATGCCATGCACTAAGCGCTTGTAAATGAGCTTACTGTAGAGGGGTATTGCTCCAGCTAGAATTTTATGCAAAAAGCATTGGCTTCCTTCTCAAAATAACCAGGTCTGTTCTCAGGGTTGAACTCTTCAAAGGGTCATATGCTGTTCCCTAGGTTTCAGACAATAACTTCCACCCAGGTTGGTGGGATCTAATTTCTCACTGTGTAATGTATAAGGGAAACATACTTAAACAAAATTTTCAGGTTTCTTCCTTAATCCTTGATACACTGAAGTTTCCCAAACAGTCCCAATCCAAATATACCTAAGCAGAACCAGAAAATGGACTGGAGATACTTTCCTCAGTATGGCCTATGCTCTGGAACTTATGAATTATTAGAATAATTAGAACAAAATATAAACTAGTGCAAACAAGCAATGAGACCACAGGGAAGTGCATAGACAGCATTTGTGAAGGCTGAGTGTGATGTCAGACCTTCCCATGTTTAATCACTCCTGTGGACTGCGTCTGGAGTGACTGGGACTCCAGACTTCCCTTCTTCAGACACTCTACTTAATGAAATCAACAATTTAACGGGAAAATAATCAAGTTTGGGCTTTCATCAAAAAAGTAACCTAACTTTCCATACCAAAGGAAAGGTCATTATTCAGATGAATTCTTTAAACCAATTTTCAAGGAAAAATGGACATTTCAACACAAAATTAAATACAAGAAAAAGTACTCAGCAGTACATGAGCCATCACAGTAAAAGCCCACATATTTTTATAGTCTGAGGTCTCACTTACTATTTTCCTCTAAAAATTTACAAACATCCAGTCTCTCTGTTTTTATATCATTCACTTACCTTTTTTAAACTCAGAAATGTTTACAAACAAATAAGATATTGCTGCATTAAATTTAAAAGTACTGTTTCAATGAAACTAAGTACAAATTTCAGAGGATTTTAAGAAACAGCAATTTAAAAAACCAAAAAAAACCAAACTGACAACAAAAATTTACCACCTTCAAGAAGTTAATTAAATGTCAACTAACAATAGAGAAATTTCTGTCTGAAATTTTAATGAGAAAAGTCCAGCATTTCTATTCAAAAGCATTTACAAACCCAAAATAGGTGAAAATATTTCCATCAGGACAAAAGAAATGGATCCAACCCAAAATGAAGTTGATTCTTATCTTGCTACCTGACACCCAGAAGAGTGGCATGGCTCTGAGGGCACTCACTCCTAGTGAGCACATGGAGATGAGCTCAAGGGGAAGCAGGGAATGATCAGCTTTGGTACCTGACCTGAGACCTGAAGGTAGAACTGTGAGTGCCCAAAGCTGATCACAAGAAACATCAGATAGCTTCATATGTCAGCAAGTTCATGACAGAGGATGTTGCATTCCCTTTTGGGTTTGTTTTTTTTTTTCAGGAATACCAGTTTTTCTTCCTCAGCTTCCATTACCTTTTCTCCATTTAACCCACAAAAACAGCTCAGGAATCTCAAGTTCCATTTCTTCACTGGAGCTACCCACAAGTTCAGAAAAGCAGTAATCCAGGTTTTTTCTAGTCCAGTTTTCAGCTACATCTCCTCTGACTTTCAGCACACTGTGCTTGCTTCACAAACTGTCTTGCTTCTGATTCAACCTCTGTGGTACATCATGGGAACAGCATTGTCAAGCTCCCTCTTTGGAGGCAAAGCCCAGCCGGGGCCCTGTGTCCAAGAAGAGGAATGTACCTCCTTGCAGCCCTGTTGCACATCCCCAGAGCAGCAGGATGCATCAGAGCTGCCTTTGCCTGGAGGCACAGTGTGCATTAAAACGGATTGAATCACGCTCAATGCAAATTGTACTCACACAACAGTGCACACAAAGAAGAAACTTGAAATCATCATGAAACAATGCAGTGAAATATTTTGGATCAGAGCTCTTGTTCTGTGAAAAGTTTAAATATTTAGGCTTTTGGTCTTAGTTTCAAAGGTGAAATATTAAAGTCATGTCTACAATTACTATTTTACCAGCTGAATAGAATAAAATGGAAACACTCAACTTTATTTCCACTTTTTCTTTCCCCTTTTTCCATTGTTAATACTTTAAAAAGTTAGAATAGCACAGGAAAAAATGAAGGAAATGAAAAATTATTGTTTTGGAGTGGGCAATAAAGGAAACTAATACCTGACATTATTCATTTTACTTTATTTTATAGCAAAGAAAAGGTCGTAAAATGATAAAATGATAAGATAGGGGAAAAAAGCAGAAAAACTGGAAAAATCCAAAGGAAGTTTGCAAACTAAGTCCTCATGGCTCAAGAGACTTATTTTTTGGTTAGCCTTTAAAACAAAAATTCAACCAGCTCAAATGCCATTCTAAAACACATGACTGAAATACTACCGTAAATTTAGGTACCTCAATAACTTAAATCCTGTTCTCTGGGATAAGAGTTACAGGAGGCACCACTTTCATGTTTTAGTGTATTTCTGAAAATTAGAAAAGATTATACAACTGGGCATAATGGTATGGAACTTTTAAAAATAGTGGTGGACACTGGCTAGCTGCACTTTAAAGCAAGCTGAAGCCAAAGTTTTTAAAAAATCAGAACACTTATACAAAGTTGAGAGTAACTCTCTTATAAAATGAAGGGAATCTTCAATTTGAGGATGAGTATTGTACCACTTTATTTGTTCATAAATAATTTGTTTATTTGACACACACCCACATTCACCGTACACTTTACTTATGTGTGCAAAACACATACATGACTTTTAGAGCAGCCCAACAAGCAGGATCCATAAAGCACTGTGCTTCACAGCTGGTTTCTCACCTCCATATAATCTCCTTTCTATTATAATAGCCTGCCTGCATATCCTCCAAAAACAAGGTGCTGAGTTTTTGTCAGTGAATTTTTGAGGGACTGCCTTTCAATTTTGCAGGCATTTAAACCTAAACCATGACCATACATGGGAGCATATGAATATCTATATCAAATTGTGAAAAAAGACTACCTAGACTCCAATATCTTGTCTAGGGAAATCTGTCAATTCACTATCCTTCCCTCACAAAGATCAATAGCTGAAACATTTGAAAAATTAAGAGGAAAGCATATTTCTTTCATCTACAGTTTGTGAGATTTTTGCAAGAAATAAAAGATTATGAAGTTTTACTTTTCTCAGCCCTAATGGATTTTCCTTCTGACAGTTTGCCCAAAGTTCCTGAAATGTTTCCCTGTTAACATTTATCAGTAACAATGTCCTGTGAAAAAAAAAAGAGGGAGCTTTCTCTTTTACCCTCTTATTTCTCTTGCCCATTGCATCCCTCAGTGAAAAATATGCATATTGCTGGTATGCACTGCATCAGAGGCTTCTATTGTGGAAAGGGACATGTAATAACATTCTGCAGGGACAATAAAGAAGATATAAGTAGAGATATGAAGTAACTGATAAGGTCACAGCATTCCCAGAAAACACATGCAATTCTTAGGAACTTTTGATCAGGACTATAGTATTTTTAATCTGGAGGTTTGCTTCCTGTCTCCTGCAAAATACTTAATAATTTAACAAAACTGAGATGCAGTGTCTCATCCTTCACTTTTGTTTCCAATCCTACAGCATACTTTTTTAGTTAGCTTCCTTATTTTGGTTTAATTAAACCACAGAGCTGCACAATAGGCTAATTTTTCATCCAGACATTTTTGGTTTCCTAATGTTTGATTTAGGTGATTGTATTTGCCAATGAAAAGGTATAATTTTTTTCTTTCTCTCTCCTTTTTTTTTTTTTTTTTTTTTCAGTGATGCAAATTATCTTGATCATTTTCAAGTCAAGATGCACCTGCCACCAGAAGGGTCCAGTTTCAGGAGACGGGTTTAGTCAGGCCAATTTCTGCCTCTGAGTTGGCTCTTGAGAGTCCAGTTGACCCCACTCCTGTCTCCCTCCTGCTCCTGTCCGCAGACAGGGGAAGTTCTTTGAGCACTGCCATACCAACCCCTTGAGGTGAGTGTGTTCCTGTCCATGCTGCCTGCTCCAGGCTCCCAGTCCCTGGTCTGGGAGCCAGCTATCTGTGGCCAGCTCTAGAAGGCAGGAGAAACAGTTTGGATTTTTGTATCCTGTTTGCTCTTCAATGCTGTTCAAGCATTGTTTTCCAAGAAGTATGCTGAGCTAAGTAGCAACATTCTGCCAGATGCCTGTGGCAAAAGGTTTTTAAAACCAAGGGACAGCTTCAAAGCTTCATATTTTCAAATATCAGCATCTCTTTAAGGACAGTCAAACATCTTCCCTCTTAATCTTATGATAAACTAAAGTGAGGTACATGATTTCTGTGAAACTTTGGCTTTATCATGTTGCATTTCAAAATAGAACAACAGTAGTAGCATTTCAAATAGATTGTGAAAGACATTCAGGAGATCAACGCAAGGCAGTCACTGACATACAAGGGTTAGGTGTGTTTTGAATAAATCCTTCTTGGCAAGGAAACCTTCCTCCTCGTAAACCTGTGGTGTTCCACAAAATGCTTGCAAATGACACTGCGTAAGAGCTTGTGTCAAATGGAGTTTTTCTTCCTCTGAGATGATAGGAAATACTTCAGCTCAACTATTACTTGACTAATGCTTCCTGGATAGTAAATCATTCAGTAACCAGAGAACACTGCTGTCAAAACATCTTTCCTCTTCATATCTCTGTAGAGCTGGTAGCACTTCTATTAGGTGTAGCTTTACAGCCCTGTAAGAAAGCTGTTTGTGGCAGAATATTTTACAGCTATAGTACTCATTTTTTAATCTGGTTTTGACTGATCTTTCTCACAGTTTTCCGTCCATCTTCTTGCTCTTTGAACTCCATGACCTGAATGTTGCCAAAAGCAAGGATTTCCATCATGTTTCATGTATTCATTCCTATTGATCTTAGTAGTGTTGAGTTTCTACAGTACTTTCTACAGGGCTGAACTCATTTTGCATGTCATATCCCACATGTTTTTTTATTCCAAGAGAAAGGTGAATAGTGAAGCTAAAAATTTTGTTATCAGAGTTGTCAGCTGTGAAAGAGAGCATGTTAAAATCTCACTTGGAGAGACTAAACTGAAAAATGAGCATTCCTGTAATCATTGAGCAAGACTTGAACAGCACAGGAAAATAGAGACTTTTGAAGCTAATTAAATTGCATAATGACATTCCATCAGGCTTGGCCATTATATTTTTATCCTTTCCTTATGTGGCTTTTTAATATAGCGTTAATGATAACTTGATCACATGATGAGACTATTTCCCTTAGTAGTACAATGCAGTTTTAAAAGCTGTTTCTTTGCTCAAGTAAACTAATACAGTAAAAAATTCAAGGCTTACACCTGAGAATACACACTTTCAAGAAAAGCATGGTGTAATAGATACTCATTGCAGAACAGTAAACAAAGGAGGAATTTTGAATTTATAAAGATTTTTATCGTGGTACTTGTGTACATCCTGTTGTATGTATCACAAAATAAAGCAATATCAGAATAAATCATTGCTTCTGGTCAATATGGTCCCTGATTAAAGAAATCAGCTAGAAATTACAGCTTAATGAGTGCAAATGTGGCTTCATTTCTGCAACAGTGTCTGGCTTCCAACTTGTTTTGAAATAAATGTGAGGACCTTCCATATTCTTGTAAATGTTTTCACAGCCTGTTTCTTTAGATCTGTGTTTTGCAAAAGTGATAGCAGTGTTACCTGTGGACAGGTAATTACCTATGTTTGTTGCTCTTTTCCTCCTTGTATATCTTCCCTTAAAAAGAAAAAGTATTCTGGATTTCAAAATACAGGTACATAGCTCACTTCATAACCTTCCTAATGGATTGCTTTGCACACTTTTTACTTGTAGACATATTTTTAAAGATTGGTTTTGTCAATTTGCTAAAGATTCCTGAGCAGAATGATCAATTACACAATTAAGTTTCTACTTCACATGTTATTGCTTAATCTCAGTTTCTGATTATTCTGAGCCTTCAAGAAGTGCTCACACATCCTTCTGTTGCTCTAACTACTAAAAGAATAAAATAAGTCCCATATTAAAAAAATGTTACTGTTGGTAAAAAGCAAACAAGCAAATAAACAAAAGTACAAGAATTGTCCAAAGTCCATATGGATTTGACAAATAAAGACTATTATTTTGGTATAGAGGACTTCCCACAGTACCAAAAGGATTTTTTTCCCCCATGGCTGAGTTGAATGAAAATAAACATGTATTTATGGGCCATATGAAAACTCTGAATCTCTTTATCTTGTTTTATCTGGGTAGCACAACAGGCTATGCAAGGAATGTTTCTTAACACCACTACTGGCAACAGAAATAAAAAGGTGAAAATAGAATATATCTTAAAATTTTTTGTTTTCTTGTAACCAATTCTGTCTGTTTCCTGACTATGACCATGACTAAAGCCATGACTGTGGCTGACTAGTCAACTTTGAAAAATCAGACATAGAAAAATTATTAATCTGTCCCTCTTTTTAGCAAGCTGGTATGAAAGAGAGGTAGAATGAGGTATCAGCACTGCCCCCAGTCTCATACTTCACCCACAGACATAGTATGTATGAAGAGATCAGTTACTGCAGATGTGAGAAAAGGGCTACGGCTGTTTATATTGTAAAGAACATAACTCTTCATAAATTCCTGGGCTTACCTATAATTGACAGATACAGCCTGCTTCAGAAATCCCCAGGAAAGCAAACTGGTATCTTGTATTCCGTATGTCATATTTGTGCTACTGGCACTAGAAACTGTGTCTGGTCTGGTGACCTAAGTTCAACACAAGTGTTGATGTATTGGAGCAGTTTCTGCAAGTATACATGAGCATAATGCATAATTAATTAATGTCTTCTGTAGTTTAATAAGCTTATTCTTTGAAAGTGAGTAGGTCAAGGAAGAGAAACCTGATAAGAGAAGGAAATATAAAACATAAGTTAGCTGGAAGCTGCAGGGAGAGTAGATACCATATTCCCATTTCTTATGTGAAAGATACTTGCTGGATGGTTTCCTATGAGATATGGAGCTGTTCAAATACAAAGGAAGATTTGTAAATTATTCCTTCTTCAGATAAATCTTACAGCCAGTGTTATGAAGGAGCAGAGCAGCAGCACAGTTTCTGGCAAACTGGATTTCACTGGAAAGTATGATTTTGTCAGAAACATCACAGCATTTAAACTCTGAAAATTCCAGATCTGACTGAACTGAGTGATTTTGGGACATCAGGCAACATTTTAGTTAAAACAAATGGTAGGGAAATTCAATAGAGTGGTAGTTCCATCAAGTAGCTGTTGCATCTTCTAGTCACAATTTACTTTAGAAATTATATCTGACTCTTTTTAAAAATACAAATTTTCAGAAGTGTTATGTTTTTTAATCTCAGTTTGGTTAAATCTAGTTAAAAGTGAAGAGACTATTATTTTCCAGATCAGTCTGCTTGTGATATCTGTGATACTCACTTTGTTCTACTGTGTCTACTGTGAAGTAGTTATTGATATTTAAGACTTCGACTATCACAGAATGGGATGAAGGCACAAATGTTCATGAAGGGAAACCATGTTTTCAGAAATACAAAGAGTGAAAAAGGAAATTTTTTGCAGTGATTTGGGATGTAAAAAGAACCAGAGTGAGGGAGGAGTGGAAGGGGGACAAATACCCCAAAATAATCTCTCCTACAGTCACCAACAAAATTTCTTACCTGTCATCAGATTATGTGCCTTAAACATTAGGAAAAATTTTCATCTGCTTTTCATGATGTCATATGAATGGAAGCCATATTTCAATCCCAACTCCCAAAAGATTAGCATAATTTTCAAATGATACAGTTCTATTAACATAAAAGACTTTTCCCTGAATTTCCACTGTAAGGAATTAAATGTACAATACCTTATGGTTTTGGTTTGGCAAGGTTCCCAGTGCCTAGCTGCATTCATGTGGAATGCATTTCATTTGAGCCATGGATTAGAGGGGTGTAGCTGGCAATGTTGTGCACATTTTATTGCAATGTATCTGCTGGAAACTAATTTGAAAATGTTTCAGATGTCATCAAGCAAATAAAACTTCTGTACCTGGATGAATTGGTCTTCAAATCTTCTCTAAAACTGGAAATGATGTAGATAGAATTCCATTTTTTAGAACAGATTTGGGCAATTGGCATATTGGTTTTCTCATGTATTTTCACTTCATTAAAAGTATATAACTGCATCATAGATTATAAGTATTCCGTTTTCTTCATTAAAAGTAATGTAAATATTAAAAACATATATTGTTTTTATAAGAAATAGTGTACCCAGGTCTAGAGCAGCAATCACCCTTGTATTCAGCACTGGTGAGGCCACACCTCAAATCCCATGTTTAATGCTGGGCCCCTCACTACAACAAGGACATTGAGGAGATGGAGCATGTCCAAAGAAGGGCAGCAGAGCTGGGTAAAGGTCTGGAGTCTCACAAGGGGAAGCTGAGGGAGGTGGGAGTGGTTTAGCCTGGAGAAAATGAGGCTTATCTCTCTCTAAAACTACCTGAAAGGAGGCTGTAAAAAAATGGGGGTCATTTTTTTTCTCCCAAGTAATAAGCGATAGAAAAAGAGGAAATTGACTCCAACTGTACCAGTGGAGGTTTAGATTGGATATTAGGAAATATTTATTAATGAAAAGGGTGGTCAGGCATTGCAATAGTCTGCCCAGGGAAGTGGTGGAGTCACCATCCCTGGATGTGGCACTTACGGACATGGTTTGATCTTGGAAAGGTCAGTGTTGGATTAATGACTGGACTTGGTGGTCTTAAAGGTCTTTTCCAAACTAAATGATTCTAAAGTGTTTGATACAATTAGAAGCAAGGAAAAGCAAGAAGGGAGGAGTATAAAAAGAAGTAAAAGACAAGGATTGAAGTTTTCATTTCTTCTTCCCACTGCTTCTTTTCGCTTTCCTCCTTCATTTTTTATCCTGTGTCTAGGGAAAAGCAGGACCAAAAAAGCAGAAGCAATTCTGGATTTCCCAATACAAGAGGGATATGGAGCTATTGGAGCAAGTCCAGTAAAGCACTGTAAAGATGATGAAGGAATTGAGACATGTCTCATACAAGGGGACACTGAGAGAGCTGGAACTGCTCAAACCAGGGAAGAGGAGAGGTCTAAACATCTGATGGAGAAAGAAGAGAGAGCCAGACTCTTCTCAGTGGTGTCCAGTGGCAGAACTAGAGACAATCATCACAAATGGAAACACAAGAAATTCCTCTACAAATATCTAATTACAGAAAAATATGTTCTTACAGTGAAGGTGGTTGAGGAGAGAAACAGAGCCCAGACATTGCACAGAGAGGTTTTAGAGTCTCCAACCATGGGAATATTCAAAATTCATGAGCAACTGGCTCTAGCCTATATGAACAGGGACTGAATAAATGTTCTTTTTGGTGCCATCTGTGGTTCTATGGTTCTGTGATTCTTATTTTTTCCTTGTTTTCTTCATATAGCCTTTTACATATCATACACAAATGTATTGATTTTTCTAGATTGGTGTATACTCATTTTGCTCCATTTTAAAAACATTTTTTAAGGAATTCTGCCCTTTTTCATGTTCTTGGAAACTAAATAAAACCTTTTTACCATTACCTGTTTCCTTCCTCTCTTTTCCAATCCATATGTATATCCACAGCCTTTCCTTGTCTGTTAATTGCCTTTTCAAGTCTGTCAAGTCAATTTACAGAGTAATGCATGAAATTTTGCAGTCTAGATTCATACTTAACTGCATTTTTCTGCAGTTCTTGAATTCAGAAATACCAACCCAATCCACAGACCTTCTAAAACTGTAGTCAGCTTAAAAAAAGTTTCCAGTAAAGGCATTGACTTTAAACAGGTGGTTTGAAAAATCTTTTTAGATTCAAAATCTAAAGGCAGTAAAGAGAAGAAAATTAAATCACTATTTTAGAGCTAAAGTAATAAAAAATAGGTTATAAGATGTTAAGCTTTTTAGTGATTGTTTTTTTCACTGACTACAATCTTGAGCTGTCTCAGCCTCTGGGCTGTTTTAAAGTCTTCACAATAAAGTTCATTCAGCTCTCACTAGACCTGTGAGCTTCATCAAATTTGTTTTGCAGTTTGATAGCTAAATTTATATTTTAGGAGCATATCCATTGTCTGTAACTCACATCCTATGGTGTGCTTGCCAGAACATTTACTTAGTATATCAATCCTTCTAATAGACTGCACAGCACACCAAATGATCCACATTCAGTTTTTGGTTATTGCAGTGTGAATCTGACACAATATCTTCAGATTAAAATCTCCAATTTCTTCTAGTGTAGTGTGGATGGGGGAAGAATCTATAAGAGTACATTTATTTATGTGCATGATGAAAACAGGATTATATGTTCATAGTTATAAATTGTATGAGAACTGGAATCTGAAAGTTTATCAAATCTGGTCTCTAATAAAACACTCATTATTTTGATTTGGCTGGAAAGTTAGTCTTAAAAAGCTGTTTATAGTATAAGAACTAAAACATATTTTGTTTGACAAAGTGACAAAGGATCTTTTAACTAGTATATTTTCCCCTGTAGTTTTCATTGCTGACAGACTTGGACTTTAGCCTGATATTGCTCTGTTCTACCAGTAGAATTTCTATTTTGGCACATTCTGAACAGGTAACACTGTCTCTGTGTTTGAAGTCTTCAGGCCTGCATGTTTCACTTGGAGTTTTGCAAACCAGGAAGGCCTTCAAAGAATTATGCAGAACTATACTAGACTTGAAATAATAACAAATATCTCAGTGTCTTTAGCATTGTTTAAGTGGGAGCACAAAAAAAAAAACAACACTTTGAGAAATTTACGGTTGTTGAAAGCATGGGCTTTATGAGCTTTAATATTTTATAATGGATCAAGGCTATCCTAGAGCCCAAATTATCAAATGAAACTGATGACTGATAAGGCTAATATGAGCCTAGTCTACACTTACATTTTACTGAAATTTTTAAGCTGATTAGAAGTATTAAAATATTAGATTTATAACAAATATGACTATGTTATCAAAATGCATGGAGGACGTGCATTTATCAGACAAAATGTTGCAAAGAAAACATATTTTCAGTGAAGGAAATGAAGCTGATAAATGAAACCAGCAAAACAGTATTTTTTCTAGTCTAAATTGGATTTAAAATTGGATTCTAGTTTTAGATAATATCCTTATCCTTTGTCTGTGTTAATGCAGCTCCTATTTTCACTCATTGAATCCTGTTACACATCCTCATTGAAGGACTGGAGATCTCACAACTATCAAACTTAGCTTTTGATGTATCCTGTTCATAGGTATATAGAAATTTAACTTAAACTAACTAGATTGAGTCGTCTCTCACCCATCAGCATCTGGACTGTCAATGAGAGTTTGCCAGCAGTCAGGCAGCCTCTGTATGCCCAGTGCAGGGAAAATATCTCCATCCTGCTCCACTTCAGAGGCAGGATCTGCCAGGACTTTTCACCACAGTCAGCAATGACCCATTCCTTTTGGACCCAGTGCTTCACAGATCTCTGATGATGACCCGACTCTCCTATGGATCTAACGCTGTTTTCAGAGTAGCTGCTTCCTGTGCTGAAAAGTCTATTTGCATTGTTGTTTCCTGCAGGTATCTTTTTATCTGTGCTTTTTAAAAAAACAAGCAGAATTTACATTCTGTTTAGCAAGCAATCCCCCTTGTTCTGTACTGAAGGCCTCTTCTTTTAATTGATGGCCATTCTGCTAATTGCTATATCCTTACACAAACTATCAGAAAAGTCCTCATCATTTCAAAATCTGTCTTTTGAGGGTTCTCACTGGAAACAAACACTCTCAATTATCATTGTTGCTCTTGAACATATTTTAATATGGTTCAAGAAAATAATCACTATTTTATGTTATGTCTTCAATACATAAATGCTGTGATTAGAAATTGCACAACAATTTAATGATATAACTATGCTAAGCTAACCATATGAGTGAATTAAAGAAATAACAACTTTAACTATCATTCTCCCTGTAGTCTTATATAAAATGACATGAGCTCTTTTCCCCTAATTTAAATTTTTTATAAATAAAACCTTCCTCTTGCAGGTTTTTATTTGATTGATGACTGGGCATATAATCTCCCAACTGTTCTGGAATTTACACAGCTAGGTTATTGGAAATCAGCATTCCTGGTACTTGGTCAGATGACATTTCTTTTAGAAATTTAGGATGCAAAGGTCCAAAACCTACTAACTTAAAAGCATGGATTTAGAAACTTGTCTTTAACCTTTCTCTCTTTTTCCCCTCTCCCTCCTTTTATTATGATGTGAAGGCTTTTACCATTTTTTCTGTAGCAATGGATAGATATAACTCTTTGGGCTATTCCCCTAATGCAATATTATAAAGGGTGATAGGTGATACAGAGAAGAGCTACTATGCATAGGATGTTCTGCTCTCAAACCCTAGTGCCTTAATTATTTAAGCTGTTTTCCTCTATCCCTCAATGGGTGGTCCATTACACCATAGGCTCCAAGATCTGCACAGAAAAATGCAGCATATTTGTCTCAATATTACCTATAAATAGCAGACTCATTTAATTACATGCATCAAGTGTTGCACCAAAATTGAAATCCTCCAACCATAAGGCCCTAGGGCAAAATATCAGCATTTGACTCATAACCCTCAGTTACAGGTACTGAGCTGAAAGCATGTTTTCTTGAAAGTGCCTAAAAATCCACATTAACAACCTTTTATTTTTTTCTTTTAAGGAATTTACCAAATCACATTAAACCAAATAGATTAGAAATCTTCTCTTGTGCTCTGCTATCAGCTGTCACCAAAACCAGAACAATTTTCAAACACCAGTCTGTTAATAACTTCCCTCAACAAGCCGTAAGTCTTGCCTTTGTTAATGTATCATCTGTTTTAGTTGCACCTTATTGTTCAGCATGAATTCAGGTATAAAAGGCAGACCTTATTTCTTTGCTATGTTTTCAGAAGTATTGCCATGAGAGGCCTTAGCAGCTTCTTCTCCTTTTATATAGCAGTATCAATCCTCCAAGGCTCTGGCTTTGCTGCATAACAACAGCAGACAGTAACTTTTGTCCTATTTCGCTGGCCTGTTGAGTCTTTTTCTTGATAATTAAGTTCATCAGCTGGCTTTTGAAGTCTGGTCAGAACATAATTGATATAGCCCTAGAGTATCTGATGAAATTAGCAGCTGTTTATCCTTGCTCATTCCAATAATTTACTACTCTGGCTACATCATTCCTTTCTGTGCTATTTTCTTCAAATTTCTCGATGACTTTAATTGGGTAAGGCTCAATAAATTTAGGAGCAAATATTTAAACGTTTGTATTCCAGCTTTCCTCAGAAAAAAGATATGCCTTGTCTCTGCATCTTTAATACTCCAGTTGCCTTAGTATCTGCAGTAATGTATCGTAGCAGAATGATAAAAAAGAAGCAGAAATAGGATCCCTAACAATCTTCATATACTATCTACCTCCATATGTTGAGATGTTGGTGATGACTGGGATAAGACAAAAACATAGAATGCTAGCTGCATTTAAGGGGTAATTAAAAGTAATCCCAAGTTATGGTAGATTACACAAGCTCATCTCCATAAGCTTCTTGTTTCTTAAGTCTTAAAAGCCAAACCAAATCAAACCAAAGATGAAAATAAAGAGAAAAGAAAAGGGTTCAGCAGATGAGCAGTCAGCATCTTTTCTGAGGATTTTCTTGGTAGTGCATAAGCTAACAGGGTCAGAAGGGAGGAAAAGGGACAGTGATGAGGCAGAGGGAGGGAGAAGAGGGCATGGACAGTCAAGCACATAGTGTCAATGGGGTTTGGGTCTGGTTTCCCTATTGTAAGATGCCATAGAAAGCTGAGAAAACTGAGGCCACTTCTGTGCATTGGCCATGAAAGCACCGTAGTAGCACGACCCACACCTGCCAATGGAGGGAGGTGGGGTGAGGAAGTCTGAAATAGCAGCTCCAGACCAACAAAACCTTCACCAACAAATCCACCAGGTATGCTAAACAGAACCTACACCTGCTGGACTAACACAGAGTACTACTTCCCCTCTGCTCCCTGTGCAGTGGGCAGTGTCATATGCCCTGCAAAGAAGGAAGTGGATCCAGCACTTTCTGTTCAGAAACATCAGGGTTGCCTAATAGCTTAACCAGCATTGTACACCCAGGTTGCAAGATAGTATTGGATTTCACCACATGGTGTTTTGGTCTCCCTGGCTTGAAAAACTAATAGAGGTTGAAATACTGTGTCTTTGTGATAGGAGGATATCCATGAGCAGGGAACAGTGTGTTGTTTTTTGCTTTTAAATATGCTTTGCATTTCATTTGTTTGCAACTGCTTTTTCAGCATCATATAAATGAATCAGAATAACTGTGACTCAACAGGAACAGCATAAGCCTAGCTGCTCTAATATCTAATGTTTCTCACAGAACCAGTACTCTCATCAGTTTTACAGCATGGGGAGATGAGACCCTGCCTGAATCAATGGTCTTCTTTATATGCATCATATCCATCTATTGGTCATGGTAGGCGTGCTGTGAACTTTTTTTGAGGAGTAAAACCCTCAAAAAGTAAGAGGGACGCTAGGGATCCATGCATCTTTTTCCTACTTTTTCAAGAAATAGCAAGACATCCAATGAAACAAGTTCTGAGATTCTTGTTCCTAATTCCTATATAGCATTATTCTGGGGGGTTTTTTTCACTATTTTGTTCTGTCTAACAAGGAGTGCCTTTAGCACACAAGTTTTACTTGGAGCATATAGATTTTATCACAAGAAAACATAGACTGGGTACAAGGTTGATTCAAACCTTCAAATTAAGACAATGAAAGAAATTGGCTTTCTACAAGCCTCTAGCCTCCATTCACGGAATTGTGAGATGTCTTTCAATTTTGAGGAACTTAATGGAAAATTTTAGACTGCCTTTTGTGTGTCTGGAATTTTTTGGGATAAAAAAAACAACTTTAAGATGTTTTCTAACAAAAATGTTAAGAACTGGAAGGTAATGGCTAGTTCGTATTTCCAACAAAATAAAAGCACAAAATCCATTTGTAAACATTGCTGAGCCAATGACAATTGTAGATCTGTTAGAAACAAGGAAACAAGGAAACAAGGAAACTCTGTGGATGTAATTGCAGCTCTCTGCCCACTTTGAAACCTAGCATGGCATGAGTTGTTTACCCAAGATCATGAGTTTAAAGGACCCAGCTCATGCAGGCTGGAGCAACCCCATTCTCGATACTTAAATTCTAGAAATGGAAAAATATTTTTCTTGAAGTTATACACCACCTAGTTTGTTTATAGTATGTTTTAAGTCTGCAGATTGTCTTGAGCAGCAAAGCCTTTAGAGTAATTAAAGTAATGAAATTAACAAGCTAGCACTTGCTAATAAATAAACATTAATAGTTCACTAATGAGCTATGTTATGATCTGCCTTGGAACACGGTGAAAGATATGAAAGGAATTTGATGCCTTGTCCATTGACCACTCTAGCCACAAATTCTTTTGTTCAGAAGTAAACAATGAAGGCAAAAATTTTCTCTCAAGTATCTATGAGACTTTACTTGCATTTTGTTTTGTTCAAAGATTACAATGTTTCCAGTCAATAATCTCTTCTTTATATTCTTTGATGTGAAAAGAAGAGGGAAACATCAGCCTGTATTTCTTTCAGATATCATTCAGGTCTGGCCACTGTTGAGATGGAGGAGTGCTTATTTATACCTGCGACATCAGTGTGAGCACTGATAAAACTGGAGCTCCTGACTATTGGAAAAAGTGATTGCTACTGGTCAAGTGAAAATTTGACCAAGAATGACAGATTTCAGTGATGCATTATTTTTCCCAGCATTTTACATTTGACAGGTAAGCCTTTTGTTGGTTGTGAGTCATGCAGTGACAAGTCAGACCCATTCAACTCATATATTCTGGACAAGACTGCTTTATGAGAAGATGTGGGTGCTTTCTGTGGTTATTAATATTTAATGCTAGTAATATTCTCTTCCCATATCCATAACTTATGCAAGTATGGTAGTCTCATGTGAAACAAGATAAGTACCAGTCAGGGCAGTTGCTTTCATATATTGCTTAGCATTAAAGCACACAGATTACCTCATCTTTTATTTTTTGTCCCTAGGACAAAGAATATATGTGTTGTAGATTAATTTATGCAAGTGATCCCACAGGTTTTTAATATTTTCCCTTATAACATCCTGGCAACATTCTAAGAAATATATTGCTTTGTCTCAAAAAACTACTGAGTCCTTCTTTAATTACTTCTGTTGATATCCTCACATATCTAAAAGGAAAGTATTTTTCACTGGTATATAGTTTCCTTAATTATGCATGAACTTTCTAAAAAAATTCAAGTCACTGTATCATGACAAACCTATTTTAGGTATGTATGCTTTCACTATTCTTTGTAAGACAATTGGTGATACAGCGAAACTTTTGGGTTTTCTTGGCATTTCCATAAAATATAACATTTTTGTAAAAAATGAACAAACGTGCAAGGAAAGTTTACACTTTGTTTGAGATGTAAATTCAGAAGATTCTTTTACTATCACTTTCCTATTTAATATTTTTCCATATCTGTCATTAATGACAGGATGCAACCTCAGACAGTAGTATGTCATTTTCATTATCAGGAACAATGCATAATAAAACATTTGTTTTATTAAGGCATAGGGCTCTCCAGGATTTTTTGGATTTGGTTTCTTTGGTTTGTGTTTAGGGTTTGGGGTTTTTTTATTAACAGGTTGAATCAAAACATCTGTTATAAGCAAAAATCTGTGAAGCAATTATATTCTACCTGGCAAAAATCTTTGACTATTTTGTATTAGATTAAGCATTTTTTGCTGGTTTTTTTTTTTTTTTTTTTTTCCCTGACATGTCCCTGGGCAACTAAACTGCCTCATGGTTTGTGCTAAAAAAAGGACCTTTTCTTTAGCTGTATTTAATCCATACAAGGAAGAAATGTTAGGTTGTAAATTTTCCATTGGGACATCCCCTTTTACTGTATGAAAGAACTAGATGGTGTAGTGGAGAGAGATAAGACCTTGGGGGCTGGAACACTCGGATTGTTTTCCTAGCCATTTCTGCAAGATTTCACTCCTCCATGCCTCAACTTCACCATCTGGAAAAAGGAACTAATGGTACAAACCTCTTTTGTAAAACAAACAAGCAAACAAAGAACCTCTTTGAGTCCTCCTGGTGAGAACACAGCTACACAGAGGGAGTTTTATTATTATCAGCATTATCGGCTGGGCTCCACAGTTGTACAAATCCTGCAGTAATCACTTCCTTCCTTGTTTGTTTTTTTTTTTTTTTTTTTCAGAATAGAGAAGCCGAGGCTGTTTAAAATGCCAATGTTATGCAGAGGATACGCCTGCATTCTTGTTTGTCTAGAACGCCATGTTTCTCACATTAAAATTTATGAAACAAAATTCCAATGAATCATGTCGACAGAGTGGATTTTGTGGGGCACCAACACAGAATGCATAGACCTCAGTTATCTGACCCTTGGATTTGCATTCCACTGCTATACCCAGCTTCAAAGAAGACACTTCCTTTAATTTTTCTCTTTGCAGAAATTATAATTGATAAATCCATAGAAAAACCTGCCCCTTGGGCATCTAAGGGACGTTACTGGTTTTTGAAAAAAAATTATTTAAAAATATATCATTATTTTTGGGGGTGGTAATTTTGGCTACTCTATTTTTGTTCTTAAATCCTCTCCCTTCTCTGGATCAAATATATGAAATTGATAGAGAACAGCTGCTGTTCAGTCTGCTGGAGTTTCATAACATGTTATCAAACCCTTTGAACACAGCTGGTAAACAGACGTTCCTCAGAGCATGCATGCCAGCAGCTCTTTGTGCTGAAAAGGTAAGACAACCATTTGGGGGGAATTCTGCAAAAGCCATACAGATACGACATCACAAGCCTTATATGCAGGGTCTGAGTGTTCTGCAGATTTGGGATTCAACCAGAGGCTGACATTCACATGTTAGGTGGGAAATCTGAACTAGAAGTGAAGTCACCTTCCACAAAGGGATTTACCTGCAATTACAGAATTTTAGCAATTACTCTTTGAACAGGTTTTCTCTCTGAAGTCTCCTTATAAGAAGCATTGGGGAAAGGCCAGTGTACTGCTGGGATATTACTATGTAAACATGGAGTGTGTGAATGCCCTGAAATCTTGAGTATTCAGTGGAGGTGGTCTGTTGACAGGGGTGTAAATCTTGGTTTATATGATTGTCTATCCCCTGTGGCTTTCCATCACATGCAAGTATTCCTACAAAGCAGATAACATTGAGGTCCTAAGTGGATTTCTGGAAATATGGCAGCAGTTTTCTAAGCAGAGCAGAAATGTGTTTAATACACTGCTGAAATGGGGTGGCAGCTTCCTCTGCCTAAGGGATCCTCAGATCACAGACTGCAAAAACTGCAGTTTCTCTGGCAGCCACTACAGCTGTTTCGAACAGAAACAGTGTGGCTGTCCTTCATGGCCAAAAAGTAGAAATAGCAGGGCTCTTTGGCAAGCTCCAGGAGCCAACTGAGCTTTCTTGTGGGCACCACCCAAAAGCATGAGACTCACAGGATTGTGAATGTTGTCAACTCTCTCATCCTGAAACTGAGCAGGCTCTTTAGCTGGGAAATAAATATACCCAAGAGGTCAGTTGCATTGTTGGATGCATTTAACACCTGTGAAAAACCCGTGCTGCTGTTGCTGTTATGTGACAAGACTGCTGAATGACTTAAGCAATGACGTGACTGCTCTACCACATTTTCCAGGGTGGTAAACCAGAGAGGAAAGTGTGCATCATTTAAAAGGTGTTGTTGGGACATCTGGTTTTCATATAGATAAAAACAGATGTTATCAAATGACTGCTCAGTAAGCTACATGATATTATTTTGTTCCCAGCTGATTATCTGCCAAATCCAAACATCCACAGTCATGCAGGCATTAGGCTCTTGTCTTCAAAGGCAAGAGCAGGAGTGGAAATCTTGATGTATTAAAAAAAAAACATGCAAAGGGCCAGTAGGATGTACCTTTTGTGTATCAGTCTGTTCAGGCTACCGTTTTGCATACTTGGGTACGTAATTCAGATTGATCAGCCAACTCCATATTGCAAGATGGCAGATTTGGTCCACTGGTCTAAGAGCCCTTTGGAGACAGTGAACTGCAACTGCTGTAAAGCAGTACTTAAGGAAAACAGAGTATAAGTCTCCTTCAGAATGGATATATAACCAAATGTTTTGGGGTATTTCACATGTGTGTTGATTTGGACCAAAATAAAAGATCTTAGTTATCTTCTGGGCAGGAGATTCAACTTCTCTACATAGTTAGGAGATTTCCTCATTTTACTTTTTCTTTTCATTTTTCAGAAACTGAAATAACTTTTCCAGTTAGTAATGGAAAAGCTTACTTCTAGTAAGTTTGCAGCAGGCAGGGAAAATATGGCGAAAGATGCATTATTGTGCAAAAATATCAGGTTTTGGGTCATATTTGAGTCATATTGGCTTGAGCCAGACTAACTCATGATGTAAATCTAAAATTTAGTGAGTGATCCAGTTGTTGGAATGTACTTTGCTATCAAAGGAAAGGTTAAAGATCTTAATAGTCATAATGCCCTTGCATGTTAAGATTCTGGAGAAATATTAATGACATTAAACAGAAAGTTTTCAGCTTGTCCCACCACACCAGTCTAATTTCTACAGATGCAGAAGCAGAGAAACTTGCTTTGCATATGTTCAGAGAAAAAAATTCTTGTTACTTCGAACTATGGAAAAAGAAAGCAAAAATCATCAGTGAAAACTGTAAACAATAGCCGGCTGTAAACCTAATAGTGGGAACAGAAGGAGGAAAATCATGAAGCACTTAGAAAATTAAAGAAGGAAACCAAATGCAGTTTAGATAATGTATCACGCTGATTGTAAAGCAGCATTAACATCTTCCTTTGTCCAGCTGACAACAGAAGGCAAACAAAGCCTTTCTTCCATCTATTTATTGTTCATTGTTCTTGTGAATGAACAATAGCTATAAGCAGATTGAGAAGAGCTATCAATGCAGCATCAGGTCATGATTGCATTTACTGAAGGATGAACAAGAATTGCCTCCAACCCCTCAGAAGTGTTATAAACATTTAGCAACAATGGCAGTACTGTACTAGAATAAATTACTTATGGAAATCTAGGAAGCCCATAAGGTTATATTTTTGCCAGTTTGTGTGTCAGAACAATCAATTAGAGTCTTCAGCCCGACAGGGATTTTTCCTTTAGTTTAAAATGTAACTAAGAGCCAACAATTCATTGTATTTGCATAGGAAAAACACGTAGATATATTTTCAGGTTTTGTATGGTTAACATGCATGTCTTGTCAAACTAATTCAGCTATAACCATACTGCAAATAATGTGCAAATCTCTTCCTTATTTGCTGAGTTACTTAATCTGTTTTTTTCTTTTAAACTTACACTTGATCTGGTTTTCTACACTTCTTTTACCAACGGATAAAACCCAATTATTTCTGTTTGCCATCTAAAGCCTTTCAGCTAGCAAAACAATTACTTAAACTCTACCTTCTTCTGACATAGCTGTTGACGCAATATGTGGAAATTTACTGCTGCTGCCAAGAGTCACGGGGTTCACAGAAAGTACAAATACTGAGAATACACTTATCAAGATAAGAGGGAGAGAAAAACAGTAGACTACATAGATGCTGAAATACATCTTGTCTCTAAAAGGGAAGAAACCCTCATGTTTCTTGGAGGTGTGAGAATAAGAAGTTCTGCCTCCCACAAAGCCACGAAAAACGTTTATAAAATGCTTAGCTGGGGAAAATCACAATTTTCAGTGAAGTCAGCTATAAGCCTGTCTGGATCATCTACCTAATAACATAGAGGTAAGGCAAAGAAAAGATGATCTAAGTTTAGCAATAGTGAGGAAACCCATGTGTGTTGGTAAGGAAGGGTGCTGATATGTGATTTCAGGTCAGTGGCCAGAGTCTGGAGTAACTTCACTTCAGTTTTCCATGGAAAAGGGGTCTTCCTTCATGGCCTTAGATTTGACCACATGCATTATCTTCTCATTTCAAACTCATAGAGGCCCTTTTACAACTCCTCTTTTGCACTGACTTGCTCAGTCATCTTTAAGCTGTCCAGGTAAAGACTCTCACAGGAAAATATACACAGATTAATGCTATAAAGCAATTACTTATTGGCTAATGCACAACTTAAAAAAAAAAACATAGCTGAGATTTACTAAGCTATTCGAGTAAGTGCTACTGTGTTCACCATTCTGGATAGAGCAGTTTTATTAAAAAAATGCCAACGACACCCCTAAATATTATATTATCATCACTGAAATGGAGCACATTATTCCTGATTATCTGTTTGGTCACAGCCTTCTTTTGGCAGTGACTTACTGCAGAAATCATTGCTAGAAAAAGGGGAGATCAGACCTAAAATGCTTATGAAAATGCCTATGAAAAGCAGCCTAACTTTGAACGGAGATATTTCATTGTTCAATGTGTGCATTTTCCCATTCAAGCACCACATCTCTGTACTGATCACAGGAAAGAGCAAGCTTCAGGATGTTGTTCATCTGGGTGTTGTGACTATTTTAATGCTTTTCTTGTCATTTTTCCCCTCCCTAACACATTTGAATCTGGGGGGAAACAATAACTACTGTGACTTCATTTGTTTAGAAGGTATTACGTACCTTCTTAACTTCTTAGAATCATAGAACCATGGAATCATTTAGGTTGAAAAAGACCCTTAAGCTCATTGGGTCCAACTGTCAAGTCCATCAGTAAACCATTCCCCCAAGTGCCACATCTATACAACTTTTAAATTCCTCCAGGGATGGTAACACCACAGTCTCCTTGGGCAGCCTGTTTCAATGCTTGACAATCCTTGCAGTAAAAATTTTTTCTAATAGTCAATTTAAGCCTTCCCAGGTGCAACTGGATGTCATCTCCTCACCCTGTTTCTTGTTACATAGGAGAACAGACCAACCAACACCCACCTTGATCCACCCTCTTTTCAGGTAATTGTAAAGAGTAAGGATAAGGACCCCCTGAGCCTCCTGAGCTTTTCCTCATAGACTTGTGCTCCAGACCCTTCACCAGCTCTGTTGCCCTTCTCTGGACTCCCTGCAGCACCTCAATGTCCTTCTTGTAGAGAAGCACCCAGAATTGGACACAGCACTCCTGGTGTGGCCTCACCAGTGCTGAATACAGGCACAAAATCCCTGCCCTGGTCCTGCTGGCCACACTGTTGCTGATCCAGGTCAGGATGCCATTGGCCTTCTTGGCCACCTGGGCACACAATGGCTTACATTCAGCTGGCAGTGACCAACACTCCCAGCTACTCTTCCAACAGGCCTCTTTCCAGACACCCTTCCCTATGCCTGTAACTCTGCATGGGGTTGCTGTGACCCAAGCACAGGACCCGGCACTTTGCCTTCTTTAACTTCATACAGTTCTCCTTAGCCCTCCCTTTGTTGTTGATGTAGCTATAGAAACATTTTTTATTGTCTTTTATGGCAGTAGCCAGATTAAGTACTTGCTGAGGTTTGGTTCCTCTAATTTTCTTCCTGCATAACCTCCTAACATCCTTGTAGTCCTCCTGAGTTTCCCACCCCTTCTTCAGAAGATCATCCTCTTTCCTTTTTTCCTGAGTTCCAGGAAAAGCTCTCTGTGTACCCAGGCCAGTCTCACCTTTCAGCTCACCTTTCAGCTCATGGGGACTGCCTGCTCCTGTGCCTTTAAGATTTTCTACTTGGAGAACATCCAGCATTCTTGGACTATTTTGTCCTTCAGGATGTCTACCAAGGGACTCTGTCAAGCAGACTCCTAAACAGGCCAAAGTCTGTGCTCTGGAAGGCCAAGGTAACCATTCTGCTGACATTACTCCTTATTTCTCAGAGAATTTTGTCATTGTTGCGCCCAAGGTGGCCTCCAGACATCACTTTATCCACCAGTTCACAGATAGAAGACCCAGGGGACGCCTTCCCTATTTGTCTCCCTCACCAGCTATGTCATGAAGTTACCTTTCACACAATCCAGGAACCTTCTGCACTGTTTCATCTCAGCTGTGGAGTGATCTAAACAGGCATCTGCTAAGTTGAAATCTCCTGCAAAAACAAGACTTAGTGATTGTGAGGCTTCTCCCAGCTGCTTGTAGAATTTATCATAATTTATCATAGGCTAGGTTTAGTCAGGACTTGGAAATCTCTGAAAAAGGTAGTTCTCCAATGACAAAGACCTTCCATGATTTGTCCTGCACATGGCTAGAACAGATGGTGTGTACTGTCAGAGTTAGAAAATTCCACATGGTTGACTGTGGAGTTCAAATGGTAGCAACACTGATTTGGAAAACTCTTTGTAGGTTGCAACAGGAAACCTGTGGTTTTATATGTTGCAATTTTTCTTTGGGTGAGAAATGCCCAAGAGAAAGTCATAATTTACATTTCTTGCATCACTCTGGTGACACAGATATAACAGGAGTAAAAGAGTAAGACTTGCATGAAATCTGCAAATTTCAGTGTTGGTTGATGGCTTGTCAATATCTTTGACAAACCTTATGGTATTGCAAATTTCTTGATGTCATTTGAAGGTGAGAAAGGCTGGAGTTATCAGTTTGATATGTCATTCAGTATCTCGAAATAGTCAAGTAATCTGCCTGTGGGTATTTTACTGGGTCACCATGCTCTGCTAACAGAACTGGCATGATTAAGAGTAGTGGATGTCTAATGGGAAAGGCAGATTTTAATCAGAATGTTTACTGCCAGGGCATTTGGAGAGTTTTCACTTGCCTGGTTTTTAGTTTCAAGGGAAATAGATACAACAAAGTATTCTCCGGAGTACTATTTGGTTGCATGAACATTTCTTGACTGTAAGACTTTCAGAAGCTTATGCAGCGGGGAGTAGTGAAGAAAATGAGTTTTAAAGTCAGTTGTCCATCATGGAAATGAGTTTTGTGGGCCCAGAAAATAAATATTTGCCAAAGACTTTTGAAATCTATCTGGGAGGTGTCTCAACACCAAGGACTGCCTCTTATAGAGGGAAAAACACAGACCTGGCACAGTACTGTAACTTGAAACACCCTACTATTTGATGGAAAAAGGAAAGATTTCTCAATGTTTTTTTGCATCAAAATCCACAACAGTTATGCCTAATGTGAAGATGCAGTAATTTTTAACTGACCACTTGAAATTTCTTCTCTCAAATTACTCTGACAAGGAAAGATATTTGCATTGCCTGGTTCAGACTGCAGTGCAGCCTATCATCTCCTCAGATTAATGAATCACCTAAATTGTGTATGTGTGTCTGTGTGTGTCCGTGTGTCTCTGTGTTTGTATCTTTTCCTCTGAGACATTTAAAAAGCAAATAACAGCTGCATTTCAGTTCTTTAGTCCTAGCCGATTACCAGATCTGCTAGAAAAAACAGGTTATGGGGCAGTTTTTGTGGTCGATAAAGCCATTGTAGGGCCTTACCTTAAATAACAGCTATTTGTCCAAGAAAGGAGAAAATACAGAATAACGCTGGGCATATTTTAATTGTTAATCATGTTTGCCCTGAAGGTTCCCTGTTTGTGATATGTACAGCACTTGTGTGAACTGTGTTGCATTACAAACCAATGGAAAGATGGCCGAACCATCTTATCAAGACGTTCACATTTTGGTGCAGAGTAGAGCATTAGTCCTTAAAACCATATTGTTTAGAGGGTATATTAACATGGCTAGTGTTAGCATGGCAGCCTGGCACACAAATGATGACACCCATCTGCTGCCTGAAGCTAAGGATAAATATCACAATGAAGGTAAGATTAAGCAAGCAGTCAGAGTGATTCACCAACCAGATTAGCAAAACAGAAAATTCCATGAGGCTTTGCATCACCTCCCACAGACCTTTGTTTTCCCTGGAGCTGAGAGTGCATAATTTCCAGTGGACAGTGCAAAACAATGCAATGTAGCTTCATGGAGTGAGGGGCAGTCAGAGGCATAACCCCGCTGCTGCCTCTGGTCAGTAGGGCCCATCCCTCCGTCACACCCCACTTCTGCTTTTAGACAGAAAGAAGGATTGGAGGCTGCAGAAGGAAAGATTTTGGATTGCATGCTGGTTGCAAGTGAAGCCCCTCCACCAGAGATTTCAGGTTCTAGCTTGACTTAATTGTGCATGTGTGTTTTTTCCTCCCTCTGAATTTTAGTGTTCTGGTTTGAGTTCAGCCAAATCTGGAAAAATAGAGCAGCCTTGATAGTAACTGTGTTTCATGCAGAAGGTTCTCTGGGCAGAGAGAGGGAACACTATTAATGCCTTCACTAGCTGAACTGCTCTAACAACAGTCATGGACATCCAGGAGAGAATCCAATCATATGAAAGTGTATAGTAATGGCTCTTCACCCTTTGAACTTGCCTCTCACATTCCAAGCTGAAATGGTGGTTGGATGATCAAGATCCACAGCAGAGAAAGGAGCATGAAGAAGAACAAGAAAAGGGAAAAGACAATACACGGAAAACATCCAGTGGGAATTATGAATTTCTATACCTTGCAAAATCAGGAAAACAATGGGAGCCAGAACTGTATCTGTATTCAAATCTTACAGCCTTTAGCATAACTAGAGATTAAAGAAGAAAAAGCAGACAAATATTGCTTTCATTATTTCATGAGGTAGATGAGAGGTGAGAAGTGAATAAAACATGATTGCCAGTAATAACAAAGTCATTGAAACAACTGATAAGGTAATTTCATGTTAACTGTGAACCAAGACAAACTAAGCCTTAAAATGAGACTGGTTTACTTTACCTGTGGCCAAGAACTAAAGGGGCAACCAAAGCACAATTCAGAGCAGGGATATCTGATATTTTCATGCAACTTTGGAAAGATTTTAAAATTCCTTAGCTGAAAGACAGGATCATTTGTTGTACTTGTGACTTCAGCGTGCAGGAATTATTCTTGAGAAAAACAGATACACTCTCCAGAAATGCTTTTGAAAAAGGGGGACAAAATCTGAGGAAAGGATTAAATTCATGGCAGACACCTGAGCAGAGAAGGCAACAAGCACTACAAGAAATCTAGGAATGAGGCCAGAGGGAGTCTTACTCTTCTGTTGCAGAACCACTGCTCAGAACAAATAAAAGAGAATATTTACTGTGCAAGAAGGCAGGAAGTGAAAGGCATCATATGCATTTTCTTCTGATGAGAAGCAAAAAAGTAAAAGGGAAAAGGACAATACACACAGGGTGTAGAGATATACTGCAGGAGGGCACATGCAGTATGACTGAAGACACTCTTTGTGCCTCCACTGGAGTGAGTAATTTTCTGTCAGGTTAGAAGCTGGCAGGTGGACATTCCATTTTCTATTTCTTTCTTTCTTTCTTTCTTTCTTTCTTTCTTTCTTTCTTTCTTTCTTTCTTTCTTTCTTTCTTTCTTTCTTTCT